>JAXCGZ010021293.1:0-25000 GCA_037179515.1 Halocaridina rubra | reverse complement strand
CCCCAACCTCACTCGTGGTTTCATTTTAGCATTTAATTCAAATGCCAATCTCATTCGGGCCATGAAATTATCAAATAAGCACATTACATATGTGAAAACATGAATCATTTTTTACCCCGACCGGGACTCGAACCTAGGACTTATGATTACTAAGTCAAGGCGCTACCACTACACCACACATATGTAATGTGCTTATTTGATAATTTCATAGCCCGAATGAGATTGGGATTGGAATTAAATGCTAAAATGAAGCCACGAGTGAGGTTGGGGAATCTGTAATATGAACATAGTGGCATTCAGTTAGAATGCGTTCATTCCTAAGTATAGCAGATATAAGCTATAAGGTTGGATTCCTTTTAACCTTCTGTGGTGTAGTGGTAGTGCCTTGACTTAGTAATTATAAGTCCTAGGTTCGAGTCCCGGTCGGGGTAAAAAATGATTCATGTTTTCACATATGTAATGTGCTTATTTGATAATTTCATGGCTCGAATGAGATTGGGATTGGAATTAAATGCTAAAATGAAGCCACGAGTGAGGTTGGGGAATCTGTAATATGAACATAGTGTCATTCAGTTAGAATGCGTTCATTCCTAAGTATAGCAGATATAAGCTATAAGGTTGGATTCCTTTTAACCTTCTGTGGTGTAGTGGTAGCGCCTTGACTTAGTAATCATAAGTCCTAGGTTCGAGTCCCGGTCGGGGTAAAAAATGATTCATGTTTTCACATATGTAATGTGCTTATTTGATAATTTCATGGCTCGAATGAGATTGGGATTTGAATTAAATGCTAAAATGAAGCCACGAGTGAGGTTGGGGAATCTGTAATATGAACATAGTGGCATTCAGTTAGAATGCGTTCATTCCTAAGTATAGCAGATATAAGATATAAGGTTGGATTCCTTTTAATCTTCTGTGGTGTAGTGGTAGTGCCTTGACTTAGTAATCATAAGTCCTAGGTTCGAGTCCCGGTTGGGGTAAAAAATTATTCATGTTTTCACATATGTAATGTGCTTATTTGATAACTTCAGGGCCCGAATGAGATTGGGATTTGAATTAAATGCTAAAATGAAGCCACGAGTGAGGTTGGGGAATCTGTAATATGAACATAGTGGCATTCAGTTAGAATGCGTTCATTCCTAAGTATAGCAGATATAAGCTATAAGGTTGGATTCCTTTTAACCTTCTGTGGTGTAGTGGTAGTGCCTTGACTTAGTAATCATAAGTCCTAGGTTCGAGTCCCGGTCGGGGTAAAAAAAATGATTCATATATATATATATATATATATATATATATATATATATATATATATATATATATATATATATATATATATATATATATATATATATATATATATATATATATATATATATATATATGAGCAAGTCACCAACCTTCTGGTTGCTCAATTTGTCAGCGGGCGCTTATCTAATTTCCAAAACAGTTGCAATATGTGGTAGGAAAACTCATAATTATTCAGTTCAAATTCTGGCTTATCAGTATTTATGCAATATCAGTATGCAAAAACTTATCAAATATGATAAAACTTGGACACATTTATCATCTAGCAAATTTGCAAAACAATTCTAAAAAATCAATAATCATAATACTCTGCGAACATAAAGAAATAACATGTTTCAGTATGTAAGATGCGAGAGAGAGAGAGAGAGAGAGAGAGAGAGAGAGAGAGAGAGAGAGAGAGAGAGAGAGAGAGAGAGAGAGAGAGAGAGAATGTGAGTCAACTTCTTTTCTTCAAAGGAAAATATATATTTTTCACTTGTAGGGGCCCTTTTATGACTTGTTTCCTGCCCATATATACAAGGGAACAAAACCACAACCATTTTCTAAAAAGAATAAAAACAAAATACCTTAGTATACAAATAAAGAGACATTGAAGCATAAATCCATTCCTTTTCTGTTTAACATTGCAAATAACTTTGGTGAAATAAACATACACATACTGGTTGATTATGGCAATCTTTTCTCTTGTTATAAATCAGAGGGTTGAGTCAAAGCACACACTCGCTATAAGTCAAACATACCTCCAACGAAATTCAAACAAAATACTAAAATCACATTTGATAATTATATATAATATAATATGAAACTCTTGGAAGCTTAACAAGCATTATGAATTTAAAATATTTTACTCTAAAGCTGATATCTCAAGAGAATTTCTTATTTTTTATTTATTTATCTTTACTACTATCAACAAAATTTATGATTATCCTTTCTTATAAAACGATAAAAAATGGAGTAAAGTATCATTATTTTTAAATTTCAACCTCTGAGAATCTCAATTTGACAGAGAGTGTTGTTCTTACACTATCCGTGTATTATAAGTAGCGAGGTCAGTAATGGAGATACATGGTTCGATTAACAGTAATTTATTTAGAGAAAACTTGAACTGACTTGATCCTCAAGGCTCCCATTTCTATAGTCCCACCCCCTTAGGGGGAGGTGTCTAACTATAGATGTGAGATCTGCTCCAGGAAAGTACTGCCTTCAGACTAAAGTGACACGGGCTCTGTATGCCGTCCTGTGGCATGGGTTTCTGAGTGCGCACTCTGCCCTCTAGCAGCTATAGGCGTCTAGATCAGATGCCGTACGACACCCCCCACCACCACTCTGAAATATATCCCATATTTTGAACTAAGCATTTCTACTTTCATGAGAGCCATATAATTTTTTTAACTTTCATTATTTTACCAAAACACGGGACGGAACTATCTAATGAACTAACTTATGAAACTATTACAGTCTCATATAATTATCTAAACAGATACCAGGAATATCAAAATTACCATGCAAAAAAAAAACTGACAAAAGAAAAATATGCTCCTTACAAGAAGCATTGTAATTAAAGGCAAAAAATCAAATTAAGTATTCACAATTGCAATATATAGCTAGTAAACATTGACAAAATTATTTAAGAACAAAGCTAAGTAAGCTATTACATTACTCGAATAGTACACAATATATTTGGACATGATATATGCAATTACTTACTAAATCAAAACATTTGTCATGTTGTGAAAAGAGAGTTAAAAATATTCACAATTACAATCTGTAACTACTCTTCAAGGACAAAATTATAGCTATAAACTAAATGAATATAATTACGTTACTTTAAATAATATAGAATACAGTTGGTTATGATCTGCAAATATTAAATCATGACTTAAAACAATGATAATACTTAAACAGAAAAACTTAACATTACAATTACGTTACTTAAATAATATAGAATATAGTTGTTGAGTATGATTTTTGCAACTTGTAGCATTTAACACACATCATAGTGAGAGAAAAAAATAGAATTCAACATGCACAATTGATAAATGACACTTATTTTAATAAACTTAAATCTAAGGGAAGCCTTAAGGTTTTTTCTTAAAACTAATCTTAAAATTAAAAAAAAAAAAAGTTACAATATTTGTTCTTCCACCAATCATTGTCAAAGACTGTGGGGACATTTTCTTTCTATATCTTTATCAGTTCGAATACGTGAGGGAAAATACCTTTTAATTATTTACTTTTCTTAATTACAGGGATTTTCAATACCCTTTTCTCACTGTTAATTTTAAAATTTTCTATTATAGGGATTTTCCATTCCCATTTTTTCATTGTCACTAAATTTATCATATATATGGAGATTTTTTCTTTCCCATTCTTGTATTTTTTATTTTTGGGAGGATTTTCATTTCCCCAGCCCCTTAGATACCCATCATTGCTAGGTCTTGGAATATGTATATCCTAATTTCCCGGGACCCCCATCTGACAATTTTGAGGTAGGTTAGGGTTGTAACGACGTACCCGAATCCTTTTTTTTCTTGAGACGGGTCAGACAATGGGAGGGCATCGATGCATCTGCTGGGAACCCCTCCCCCCACGTTTCTGCGACTTTTGAGGTGGTCCTATGACCACCTCTCACTCCACCTCCCCGACGAAGCGTATCTCCCTCCACTAGCTGAAAAATACGAATATAGCCTGGAGTAGATTCTAGGGCCGGAAATTAGGGCCTAATGTCGCTAGTACAAATGCAAGAAAGAATACATATGACCTCTGCATACAAACAAAGGCCTTATGTTGGCATTCAGAGGGTATACTTCGCCTCCCTGCATCTGCAGGCACTTGCAATCTCTCCAATAGGTAAAAGGGACTGGTTAGTTAAAATAAAATTTAAAACTGCAGGTCGTGGCTGCCTGGAAATAGGGTGGTAATTGAAATTATGTGTCTACACCATTAGATTATTATTCCAAGATGGTTAGGACTTAGCTGAGTAACTGATACATAACATTAATATACTATAGATATCAAAAGGAATAGTCATGAAATGCTGAGAACAGCCACTAAAGAAATATTCTTATTAGCAGTGACTTCAATATCATAAAGGCATGAATTCATGATAAAATATACAAAGTATTTGGTTACTGCTGATAGAATTTACTAAAATAATAATTATGCAAAAGGCCATGGAGTGATAGCAACAATAACAGCCAGCATAATAATAATAATAATACTAATAATCATGATCAAAATAAAAATAATAAAAATTAAATAAAACTACTAAATCAGGAATAGCAGTATATATACAATTGAGACTGGCATTTTGAAGTAAGATCGGAGTTCTATACTTATATTTCATAATAATGCTCATTCTAACATAGTCTCTTTTACTATTCAAATTCCTGCAGTCATAATATATATATATATATATATATATATATATATATATATATATATTAATATATATATATATATATATATATATATATATATATATATATATAAATCTACCTTGGCTGTTTCCTCCAATTGGGGGGTAGTCGACATAAAAAAAAAAGAAAACAATAAGGGGATTACTTTGCTCTATGGGCAATGACGAGGGAGCTAGCGACCATTCAGATGGCACTGCTGGAGTGCCACGGCCCATCCTCCCGGCTCTTCCACAACCAGTGTCGCTTCACAACTGCCAACTCCTCCTACTGCCCCTACCACAGGGCTGCCTCTGTAGGATGCAGCCCCTTAGTAACAGCAGATGCCCATCAGAGCTGTGTCACAATCGCTCGCTACTCATTCAAATTCCTAGCACGCTCACTTGCTTCCCTCACATCCATCCTCCTATCATTCAGGGCTCTCCTTACTCCATCCATCCATCCAAACCTAGGCCTCCCTCTAGCATTTCTCCCATCAACTCTCGCATTCATCACCTTTTTCAGCAGTCTTTCATCATCCATCCTTTCCACATGGCCAAACCATCCCAGAACATTCATATCTACTCTGGCTGCAATTTCTCTCCGCACACCCATTACGGAGTTGAAAGACAAAGCAGATAACTTTAATAACTATTTTGCTAACGTTGGCAAAAATACATATGAAAAAAATCAAGAAAACATCAACTCAGTGAATATGAGTAATTGCTTAAATGACAATTCTTCCAATGAAAACACAAGGGAGTACTTCAAGATAAATCCTATAGATTGTGCTACCCTAATTCTTACCATAAAGAGCCTAAGAAACTCTGGCTCTTATGGTTCAGATGGTATACCATTTCAGTTCATCAAAGATGCTCTACCCATGATTGCATCCTATATTCTAACTATTATGAACACTTCCATTGTTACTAAAAAAGTTTCCTGACTCTTGGAATATATCACATGTAATACCTCTGCATAAAAAGGGGGACAGAGAAGATGTGACAAACTATCGTCCCATTTCCCTGCTACCCATTTTCTCTAAAATATTAGAAAAAATTGTTGCATGCCAACTTATGTCATATTTAGAATCAAATAGACTATTAACGATTAACCAACATGGTTTCAGACCAAAACTCTCGACGGAAACTGCACTGCTTAAAGTTACGAATAGTATATATAATAATATAGATATGAAAAAAATATCTTTGATTGTATTATTAGACTTATCAAAAGCCTTCGACAGTGTAAACCATGAAATTCTTTTAAGTAAATGTATTAACTTAAATATTGATCCAAGCTGGTATAGCGAGTATCTATCTAATCGTAAACAGTCCATACGTCTTAACAACATTATCTCTGTGCCAAAAAATGTATCATTTGGTGTTCCACAGGGATCAGTACTTGGTCCTTTCCTCTTCTCCATTTACGTAAATGATCTATCTTCTTTCATTTCTGACTGTCTAGTCGTACAATATGCAGATGACACTCAACTACTCCTTAGTGGTGATATTAATAATCTCCCAGAGCTAACTTTAAGAGCAGAAAACACTCTGTCAAAAATTAAAACCTATTTCGAAGAAATTGGGCTGTTAATTAATGAAAGTAAAACACAGTGCATATTTATTGGTTCAAGGTTCCACATAGCACAAATTCCAGAAAACACAACAATTAATTTTGCGACAATATTATCACACCTAGCAAAACAGTCAAAAACCTAGGAATTCACTTTGATAACCACATGTTGTTTAATTCCCACATAGATAGAGTATGCAAAAAGGTTACAGGAACATTAATGTACTTATCATGTATAAAAGACAATTTTGAGACTACCACTCGAATAACTGTTGTTGAATCTCTAGCCCTAAGTCACATTAATTACTGCACAACTGTTTGGGGAGCTACCACTAAGACTCAGATAAACAGAATACAGAAGCTTATTAATTTTGCAGCTCAAGTTGCCCTGGGAGGAATAAGAAAATATGACCACATCACACCAGCTCTCAATAAACTTGGGTGGCTGCGGGCAGAAAATAAGGTCGCTTATGCTATTTATGTTTTTGTATTCAAAATTTTGGACCATCATTATCCTAGCTGGCTATTTGATTTAAAAACAGTCAGGGATATAAGGGGAACCAACACAAGACAAAGCAGTGAGCTCTTTATTCAGAGAACAAACACAGAAGCAGGTTCAAAGATGATCACTATCAAAGGGCCAACACTCTGGAATAATATTCCAGAGCATCTTAAAAATGCATCCTCCTTCACAGCTTTCAAAGGCAAACTATATAGTTTTCTTTTGGACAAATAGTTGCTGCTCATTAAGAACTAATTATTCTCATTGTAAGGAAACAAATATGGAAATGATGCCGATAATAACGATCCTGTATCTAGTGGCATACTTACTACTTTATTATTAACATTATTGTTAACATTTTTATTACAGGATTATTATTTTCTACGAAAGCTACATTTAATTTAACTATATGTCTAATCCTCTTATTTATTAGTTTAATTACATGTCTACTTATAAGTTACTATTAATGTTGAATAACCATTGTACAAAATGGAAATAAATGTTTGTTTGTTTGCTCTCACCACTTCATTCCTAACCCTATCCAAACGAGATACACCAATCATACTATTCAAGCATTTCATCTCAAACACATTTAGTTTCCGTCTCTCAATTACTTTCATACCACATAACTCTGATCCATACATCACAGTTGGCACAACCACTTTCTCATACAAAACTTTCTTAACATTCATTTCCAACCCTCTATTCTTCATCACTCCTTTCAACGCACCCAACACTTTACATCCTTCATTCACTCTGTGACACACATCTGCTTCCACTCCACCATTTGCAGCTATAACTGAGCCTAAATACTTAAACTGATCACTTCTTCTAGCGTCTCTCCATTCAAGATAACATTCAATCCAGCACCATCCTCATTTCTTGTACACCTCATAACCTTACTCTTTCCCACATTCACTCGCAACTTCCTTCTCTCACACACCATTCCAAATACTGACACTAAATGACACAGCTTTTCCTCTGAATCTGCCACCACCACAGTATCATCTGCAAACAGCAACTGATTCAGCTCACACTCGTTATCATCCCTATCTACCATTCTCAACCTCGACCACACACTCGCTCATTCACCTCTCTTACAACTCCATCAATATACAAATTGAACAGCCATGGGGACATCACACATCCCTGTCTCAGTCCCACACTCACTGGAACCACTCACTCACTTCATTCCCTACCCTAACACAGGCCCTACAAACTCTTCACTGCATGCAACAATTTACCATAAATTCCATATAATCTCAAAACATTCCACATTGCCTCTCTATCAACTCTATCATACGCTTTCTCCAGATCCAAAAATGCAAAATACACATCCTTACTCTTTGCTAAATATTTCTCACATAACTGCCTAACTATAAAATTCTGATCTATACAACCTCTACCTCTCCTA
This sequence comes from Halocaridina rubra, assembly GCA_037179515.1. Taxonomy (NCBI): domain Eukaryota; kingdom Metazoa; phylum Arthropoda; class Malacostraca; order Decapoda; family Atyidae; genus Halocaridina; species Halocaridina rubra. Next base: position 16,812 of record JAXCGZ010021293.1, on the reverse strand, counting down.
AAACCACTCTGCCCTTCTGTAATCACATTTTCTGTCTTATCCCTAATCCTATTAAACAGTATCCTACCATACACTTTCCCTACCACACTCAACAAACTTATACCCCTAAAATTACTGCATTCATACACATCTCCCTTACCTTTGTATAGGGGCACTATACAAGCAATCACCCATTCCACTGGCACCATTGACAACATAAAACATATATTTAACACTCTCACTAACCATTCCAATGCGATGACACCCCATTCTTTCAACATCTCCACTCTCACACCATCCAATCCAGGTGCTTTACCTGCTTTCGCTTCATACAATGCCCTTTTCACCTCCTCTATTGTAATCTCTCTCTTATTTTCATCTCCCATTACTGGCACTTGAAGACCCCCATTGCCACTATAGCTGCCTCTCTATCTTCCTCAACATTCAGCAAGCATTCAAAATATTCTGCCCATCTTTTCCTTGCATCGTTCCCTCTTAACATCTCTCCATTCACATCTTTCACTGTCTCTTCCATCCTCGATCCACCTCTCCTTACTCTCTTCACTTCTTTCCAAAACTTCTTTTTATTCTCCTCATATGACCAACTAAAATCCTGTCCACACCTATCATTTGCCAACCTCTTCTCTTCCTCTGCCTTCTGCTTGCTTTCCACATTTTTTCCCTATATCTTTCATACTTCTCCCTACTTTTAAAACACTGCAGCCATTCCTCAAAAGCCCTCTTTTTCTCTTCCACCTTCATTTTCACCCCTTCTTTCCACCACTCGCTGCCCCTCCTCATGCCACCTCCAACAAACCTCTTTCCACACACATCACTTGCATTACCCACAAAACCTTCTTTCATCAACCCCATTCCTCCTCTAACTCCCCAACTTCTCTTTCTTTCAACCTGGCATATGCCACTCTCAACCTGTCCTGAAATTCCTGTCTCTTCTCTGGCTTTTTCAATTCTTCCACTTTCACTATTTTCCTTCTACATCCCCCCACTCTATTTCCCCACTCTTTTGCTACTACCACTTTTGCTTCAACCAAAAAATGATCAGACATCCCAGCAGCCACACCCCTAAATGCATGCACATCTTCCACTCTACCAATCATGGTCTTTGCTACCAACACATTATCCATCAATGATCTTTCTTTCACTTTTCCATTTGCCACTCTCATCCATGTATACTTATTTATTAACTTCTTCTTGAAAAAACTATTACCTATATATATTAATATATATATATATATATTAATATATATATATATATATATATATATATATATATATATATATATATATATATATATATATATATATATATACATATATATATATATATATATATATATATATATATATATATATATATATATATATATATATATATATATATATATATATATATATATATATATATATATATATATATATATATATATATATATATATATATATATATATATATATATATATATATATATATATATATATATATATATATATATATATATATATATATATATATATATATATATATATATATATATATATATATATATATATATATATATATATATATATATATATATATATATATATATATATATATATATATATATATATATATATATATATATATATATATATATATATATATATATATATATATATATATATATATATATATATATATATATATATATATATATATATATATATATATATATATATATATATATATATATATATATATATATATATATATCAGTGCCCTGTGGTGGCGGGCACAGCATCAAAGAAGAGCCCCAACGTATTCCCTGTGTCGTAAGAGGCGACTAAAAGTGGATGGGGTGAGGGGACTAGGAATCCCCCCTCTTGTATTAACCTCCTGTGAGACGTCAAAGAAGAAGGGGAGTAGAGGGGAGAATAACTTCTCCCCAAACTCTAGTTTTGGGGTGTCTTAATGTGCTTGGTTGTAGTACGATAGAGAGCAAAAGATGTAAGATTGGATATATGTTTGGTAGGAGGAGGATGGATGTATTGGCATTGTGTGAGACGAAGATGAAAGGAAAAGGAGAAGTGGCATTTGGTGATGTGACAGGTAGGGTGTCTGGTGTTGAAAGGGGGGAGAGCGAGAGAAGGTGTGGCATTATTGCTGAGTGAATGGATGGTATATAAGGAAGTGTAATCTAGGCTGATGTGGGTGAGGGCTAGGATAGGTAGGGAATGTTGGGCTTTTGTTAGTGCATATGGGCAAGGATGTGAGAGAAGTGAGGAAGAGCGGGATGAATTCTGGAATGAGTTAATTAAGTTTTCTTTTTTTTTGAAGAGAGTGACACCGGGACAGGCAGAAAAAGCCCTCGTCAATATAGGCCCTGCCACAAGAAAATACCAAGACGAAGGAAAAGAAAAAGGTTAAGGGCAAGGCAGAGATGAGGTAATGTCACACAAAGGAAGACGACAGACAGAAAAAAACAGTCGAAGTACAGAAGACCCAGAGATATGGAGGACTAGGCTCTGAGATGACGACAGATCTGCTTTTTGAAGGATGAAAGGTCATAAGAATTAGGAAAGACAGAAGGAGGAAGAGAGTTCCAGAGTCTGGAGGTAGATGGGAAGAAGCAGTTGCTGCACTGACCAATCTGCGAGCTACAGATCTCCACACAGTACCTGTGAGATGAGGCCGCTTGGCGAGTGTTACGCGGCCTCGGCAGTGGAGGAGGGATGCAACTCGCCAACTCATCAGAGCAGCGATGGAAGTAGTAGCGATAGAAAAGCGAAAGGAAAGATACCTTACAGCGAAGAGAGAGAGAATCTAGGTTAGAAGTAAGAGAAGGGTCATTAATGAGTCTGACTGCCTTAGATTCAACCCTATCAAGAAGATAAGTAAAATAAGAAGCACCCCAGATGTGTGAGCAGTATTCTAAGCAGGGGCGGATAAGACCTTTGTAAATTTTAAGTAACTGCAATGAGGAAAAGTAATGACGAAAACGAAACAAAACCCCCAATTTTTTGGATGAAGATTTAGAAATTTAGATTATGTGATTCCTCCAAGACAAGTTTGAGACTATATGGATTCCTAATATGTTGATAGAGTTAAGAGGGTATATTTCATTAGTTTCGAAGACAATAGGGTTATCAGGAGGAGAAGAAGATAAAGAGATAGCCAGAAACTGTCTTGGAGGCATTGAATTTAACTAAATTTTGAGTACCCCACTCAGATACTCTCTGCAAATCGGAGTTAAGAGTAGAAGAAAGAGTGATACGAGATTGACTGCGAGAAACAGATGAAGGTTGTGAAGAAAAGGCAGAGGAAAGTGAAGGGTAGAATCATCAGGAAAAGCATGAAGAAGAGAGGAAGATGGGGATTGAGAAGATCATTGATGAAGAGACGGAAGAGAGTAGGTGAAAGAACAGAGCCCTGTGGAACACCACTGGTAACAGAGAAAGGGCTAGATGTTGCACCATCAGCAACTACAGATATAGAACGGTCAGTAAGAAAACTGGAAATCAGAGAACAGAAAGAAGGGGTAAAGCCATAGGCAGGGAGTTTGGACAACAGAGCCTTGTGCCAGACTCTGTCAAAAGCCTTAGAGATATCAAGGGCGACAACAAAGGATTCCCCATAGTTCCTCAGAGAAGATGACCATACATGAGTAAGATAAGAAAGGAGATCACCAGTGGATCTTGCCTTGAGGAAGCTGTACTGGTGATCGGAGATAAGTGAGTTGGATCCAAGGCGTTTCAAGAAGTGAGCACTGAGCAAAGTTTCAAAAACTTTAGCAATAGAGGAGGTTAGGGCAATAGGTCGGTAGTTAGAAGGAATAGAGCGGTCACCCTTCTTAGGAATAGGTTGAACAAGAGCATGGTTCCAAGATGAAGGATTAATACTGGTTGACAGAATGATGTGAAAAAGACGACAAAGCACGGGAGCCAGTTCATCTGCAAACTCCTTAAGGAACCTTGCAGGGATACCATCGGAACCAGATGCCTTGTTCGTCTTTAGCGGGCAAAGAACCTTATGAACTTTGTGTGAAGAAAGGATGAGGGAGGGCATAGGGTTAGAGAGGGGAAAAGACTGAGGAACAGGTGCGCTGGAATCGTTGATAGAAGAGTTGGCAGAAAATGAGAGCCAAATAGAGTGGCCAAATAGGTGTGTGGATGGTCTGAGTAGAAGGATCTATGTAGTTGTGTTGGGTGATTTGAATGCCAGAGTGGGTGATGGAGAGGTAGAAGGTTTTGTAGGAAAGTATAGGATACCAGGTGGGAATGAGAGTGGAGAGAGACTGTTAGATATGTGTATGGAGGAAGAGTTTTTGATAGGTAATAGTTTTTTCAAGAAGTTAATATATAAGTATACATGGATGAGAGTGGCAAATGGAAGAGTGAATGAAAGTTCATTGATGGATTATGTGTTGGTAGCAAAGAGCATGATTGGTAGAGTGAAAATGTGCATGCATTTAGGGGTGTGGCTGCTGAGATGTCTGATAATTTTTTGGTTGAAGCAAAAGTGGTAGTAGCATAAGAGTGGGGATATAGAGTGGGGGGATGTAGAAGGGAGATGGTATAGGGGGATGTAGAAGGGAGATGGTAAAGGTGGAAGTGTTGAAAAAGCCAGGGAAGAGACAGGAATTTCAGGACAGGTTGAAAGTGGTATATGACAAGGTGAAACAAAGAGAAGTTGAGGAGTTAGAAGAGAAATGAGGGTTGATGAAAGAATGTTTTATGGGACATGCAAGTGATGTGCGTGGAAAGAGGTTTGTTGGAGGTAGCATGAGGAGGGGCAGCGAGTGGTGGAATGAAGGGTGAAAATGAAGAAGGAAGAGAAAAAGAGGGCTTTTGAGGAATGACTGCAGTGTAAAACTAGGGAGAAGTAAGAAAGATACAGGGAGAAAAATGTGGAAACCAAGCGGAAGGTAGAGGAAGAAAAGAGGTTGGCAAATGATAGGTGTGGACAGGATTTTAGTTGGTCATATGAGGAGAATAAAAAGAAGTTTTGGAAAGAAGTGAAGAGAGTATGGAAGGGTGGATCGAGGATGGAAGAGACTGTGAAAGATGTGAATGGAGAGATGTTAAGAGGGAACGATGCAAGGAAAAGATGGGAAGAATATTTTGAGTGCTTGCTGAATGTTGAGGAAGATAGAGAGGCAGCTATAGTGGCACTGGGGGGTGTTCAAGTGCCAGTAATGGGAGATGAAAATGAGAGAGAGATTACGAGAGAGGAGGTGAAAAGGGCATTGTATGAAGCGAAAGTAGGTAAATCACCTGGAATGGATGATGTGAGAGAGGAGATGTTGAAAGAAGAGGGTGTGACTGCATTGGAATGGTTAGTGAGAGTGTTTAATATGTGCTTTATGTTGTCACTGGTGCCAGTGGAATGGGGGATTGCTTGTATAGTGCCCCTATACAAAGGTAAGGGAGATGTGTATGAATGCAGTAATTTTAGGGGTATAAGTTTGTTGAGTGTGGTAGGAAAAGTGTATGGTAGGATACTAGTTAATAGGATTAGGGAAAAGACACAAAATGTGTTCACAGAAGTGCAGACTGGTTTTAAGAGAGGTAAGGGTTGTATAGATCAAATTTTTAGAGTTAGGCAGTTATGTGATAACTATTTAGCAAAGAGTAAGGATGTGTATTTTGCATTTTTTGATCTGGAGAAAGCGTATGATAGTGTTGATAGAGAAGCAATGTGGAAAATTTTGAGGTTATATGGAGTTAATGGCAAATTGTTGCATGCAGTAAAGAGTTTTTATGAGGGCAGTAGAGCTTGTGTTAGGGTAGGGAATGAAGTGAGTGAGTGGTTTCCAATAAGTGTGGGACTGAGACAGGGATGCGTGATATCACCATGGCTGTTCAATTTGTATATTGATGGATTCGTAAGAGAGGTGAATGAGTGATGGCGAGGTCGATTTTTTGAGAATGGTAGATAGGGATGATAACGAGTGTGAGCTGAATCAGTTGCTGTTTGCAGATGATACTATGGTGGTGGCAGATTCAGAGGAGAAGCTGTGTCAGTTAGTGTCAGAATTTGGAATGGTGTGTGAGAGAAGGAAGTTGCGAGTGAATGTGGGAAAGAGTAAGGTTATGAGGTGTACAAGAAATGAGGATGGTGCTGGATTGAATGTTATGTTGAATGGAGAGACACTTGAGGAAGTTGATCAGTTCAAGTATTTAGGCTCGGTTAAAGCTGCAAATGGTGGAGTGGAAGCAGATGTGTGTCACAGAGTGAATGAAGGATGTAAAGTGTTGGGTGCGTTGAAAGGAGTGATGAAGAATAGAGGGTTGGAAATGAATGTTTAGAAAGTTTTGCATGAGAAAGTGGTTGTGCCAACTGTGATGTATGGATCAGAGTTATGTGGTATGAAAGTAAGTGAGAGACGGAAACTAAATGTGTTTGAGATGAAATTCCTGAGGAGTATGATTGGTGTATCTTGTTTGGATAGGGTTAGGAATGAAGTGGTGAGAGCAAGAATGGGTGCGAGGAGAAAAATTGCAGGCAGAGTAGATATGAATGTTCTGAGATGGTTTGGCCATGTGGAAAGGATGGATGATGAAAGACTGCTGAAAAAGGTGATGAATGCGAGAGTTGATGGGAGAAATGCTAGAGGGAGGCCTAGGTTTGGATGAATGGATGGAGTAAGGAGAGCCCTGAATGATAAGAGGATGGATGTGAGGGAAGCAAGTGAGCGTGCTAGGAAAAGGAATGAGTTTGGAGCGATTGTGACGCAGCTCTGATAGGCATCTGCTGTTACTAAGGGGCTGCATCCTACAGAGGTAGCCCTGTGGTAGGGGCAGTAGGAGGAGTTGGCAGTTGTGAAGCGACACAAGTTGTAAAGAGCCGGGAGGATGGGCTGTGGCACTCCAGCAGTCCCATCTGAATGGTCGCTAGCTCCCTCGTCATTGCCCATAGAGCAAAGTAATCCCCTTATTGTTTTCTTTTATTGATGTTGGCTACTCCCCAGTTAAAGGGGGAAACAGCCAATGTATATATATATATATATATATATATATATATATATATATATATATATATATATATATATATATATATATATATATATATATATATATATATATATATATATATATATATATATATATATATATATATATATATATATATATATATATATATATATATATATATATATATATATATATATATATATATATATATATATATATATATATATATATATATATATATATATATATATATATATATATATATATATATATATATTAAGTGAGAGACGGAAACTAAATATGTTTGAGACGAAATGCCTGAGGAGTATGATTGGTGTATCTCGATTGGATAGGGTTAAGAATGAAGTGGTGAGAGCAAGAACTGGTGTGAGGAGAGAAATTGCAGCCAAAGTAGATATGAATGTTCTGATATGGTTTGGCCATGTGGAAAGGATGGATGATGAAAGGCTGCATCTTACAGAGGTAGCCCTGTGGTAGGGGTAGTAGGAGGAGTTGGCAGTTGTGAAGCGAGACAGGTTGTGGAAGAGCCGGGAGGATAGGCTGTGGCACTCCAGCAGTGCCCTCTGAACGGTCGCTAGCTCCCTCGTCATTGCCCATAGAGCAAAGTAATCCCCTTATTGTTTTCCTTTCTTGACGTCGGCTACCCCCCAATTAAAGGGGGAAACAGCCAAGGTAGTAAATATATATATATATATATATATATATATATATATATATATATATATATATATATATATATATATATATATATATATATATATATATATATATATATTTCATGGCCCGAATGAGATTGGGAATTGAATAAAATGCTAAAATGAAGCCACGAGTGAGGTTGGGGAATCTGTAATATGAACATAGTGGCATTCAGTTAGAATGCGTTCATTCCTAAGTATAGCAGATATAAGCTATAAGGTTGGATTCCTTTTAACCTTCTGTGGTGTAGTGGTAGCGCCTTGACTTAGTAATCTTAAGTCCTAGGTTCGAGTCCCGGTCGGGGTAAAAAATGATTCATATATATATATATATATATATATATATATATATATATATATATATATATATATATATATATATATATATATATATATATATATATATATATATATATATATATATATATATATATATGTCGTAGGTTCAGGTCCCAGTCGGGGTAAAAAAAAATTATTCACATATATATATATATATATATATATATATATATATATATATATATATATATATATATATATATATATATATATATATATATATATATATATATATATATATATATATATATATATATGTATGTATATATATATATATATATATATATATATATATATATATATATATATATATATATATATATATATATATATATATATATATATATATATATATATATATATATATATATATATATATATATATATATATATATATATATATATATATATATATATATATATATATATATATATATATATATATATATATATATATATATATATATATATATATATATATATATATATATATATATATATATATATATATATATATATATATATATATATATATATATATATATATATATATATATATATATATATATATATATATTCTTTTACTAACTTAAATTTAAAGTTTTTGAGTTACAATTCGACAGAATTACCTCAGGAGACATGGGGGAGTTATATATTTCCTCTCCCTTTCTATACTTAAGATCGGGTAGGTACTTAACTACCTTCATTTTTGCTCTCTTTCCTCTTCCTACCCAAAAATACAGCTCAGTATCTGTCTTCTGGATATCAAATGGCTTGCTTTTGCGGGGATTTTTGCGTGTAGGCGATGTTCCTGCGTGCTAAAGCTGCTACCAGTGACAGATGGTGTTTTTCTTACACTATCCGTGCATTATAAGTAGCGAGGTCGGTAATGGAGATGCATTGTTCGATTTAGAGAAAACCTGAACTGACTTGATCCTCAAGGCTCCCATTTCTATAGTTCCTGTCACTCACTATTCCCACTCCCTTAGGGTAAGGTGTCTAATTATGGACGTAAGTTCTGCCAAAGGCAAGTACAGACTTCAGACTAATGTGACATGGGCTCTGTATGCCGTCCTGTGGCGCGGGTTTCTGAGTGTGCACTCTGCCCTCTAGCAGCTATAGGAGTCTATATCAGATGCCGTACGACAAAATATCTTATTTGGCTCAACTGTAATTATAAATTTTGTTCCATACTTGGTTACGATGATTGATGATAATTCAATAAAAATCATGAGAAAAAGTGGAGGTTTTATTACTCAAACTTAGATGTCCGACATGGCGTGTTCTACTCCAGTGAAAAAAACAAAACAATAGCGCACGAATTAATCAGCTCAAAAGCTATACATAACATGAAAAATCCTAATATGGAGGAACTGGCAAACACGGGTATTATCCTGAGCCAGTCTTATGTACAGCCTATATGCACCCCAACTCGATCAGCCTTACTCACTGGCAGATATCCCCACGCTCTTGGCAGACAGGTAAGTAGTGTTTTTAGCTGAAGTTTGGGTACATAATTTGGGATTGTCCATTGTAGATTGTAATAAAATGTTAAATGCTTATGATGATCTCAAAATAAATGTTTTGGGTAAAGTTGGAGTGGATGTTTACTATAATTCTCTGCAAGTGAAACAGACATTTTATGTTGTAGGGAATCCAAATGGCGACGAGGTACAAAGGACCAATGCAGCAGCAAAAGGAACTTCTGGTTTGCAGTATTTAAGTGAAGTTTTTGCAGTTTTGAGGTAGCCGAAAATTGGGTAAGCTTCTGACTTCCGAGATTTTCGTTCCCGTGGCCACCCTCATGTTTTGATCAAGTTTTGCAGTTAGCACTGGAGCCTTCATAGATGCCGTATTATAACTGTTTAAGCCTAAGGCTGACGATTTTTTCAAGATTGGAAAGCTATAGTGATTATTTTCCAAGGTGTACCCTAGATTGATGATAGCCTATGGTAGGCCAATTGTGTTTATCGGTAACCTTGTTTCCAGTGTTTTGTGGACGGTAGCCTTGATTGATCATAGCCTACCGTAAGCATATGGTGCTTAACCCCAGTGCTTTGAGGAGTGGAGTAAAACAAATTGCATATAGGCCTAGCCTAGTTCTATGATGTTTTAGCTTATGTTGTCAGTGCTATAATATTTAGCCTATTCTGTCTGTGCCATGATTGCATGTTGTGTATTTTGAGATTATTACCAGTTCACCCAGTGACTTAGCCTATAATCATGCCTCAAGAAAATGAAAATAGGCCTAACAACAGAGTGAACATTGATCATTTTAATCCTTCAAAGATTTCTTTTGAATTGTGGTTAAGTTTGTTGGAAGCAAATTTTTTAAATTTGGAAATAACTGAGGCAAATAGTAAAAAAAAATTACTTCTGGTTTCTATTGGTACTGAAGTTTATGCTATTTTAGGAAACATTTGTGCCCCAGATTTACCACATACTAAGTCGTATGAGGATTTATGCAAATTACTTAAGGCACATTATGATGTAAAGCCTAGTTATCATAGAAGTTTATTGGCTTTTCAACAAAGGAGGAAAAAAGGAGGTGAGACATTAAAAGATTTGTATGCAGACCTGAAGTGTCTAGCCAAAGACTGTGATTTTGGTAGCCACTTTGATTCTCGTGTGCGGGATCAGTTGTTTATGGCTCTTGAAAATGAGGTTTATTTTTCAAATCTGGTTGCTGAAAATTTAAATTTGAAGGTTATGTCTTCTATCCAAATAGTTGAGAGAGTTTTGAATTTTGAACAAGCTTATGTTTCTGAAAAGGCTGGTGTTGTTCAAAAGGTTAAAACCCCAACCAATGGTCCCATGAGTAAGTCAGTTTCTTGTAAACACTGTGGTTACCCTCATGATAGTGCAAAATGTCGCTTTAAGAATTTAACATGTAATTTATGTGGTAAGAAAGGACATTTAAAACAAGTTTGTTGGAAGGCTTCAAAAGATGTCAAAGGTAATGTGAAGCCAAAGCCAATAAAAGAAAGTTTTAATAAGGCTTCTGAGAAAAAACATAAGGTTAAAGTTAAAGCAGTAGACAAGGTAGCAGTTTCCAGTGATACTGATGAAGAAAGACTGTTGTCAGTAAAAAATGTCAATGCTATTGGTAAAGATGAAGTGAATATTTTGGTTAATGGTAAGTTTGTACCTTTTGAGGTGGATACAGGTGCTGCTGTGAGTACCTTGACTAAAGATTGGGTTCATAATTTGGGATTGTCCATTGTAGATTGTAATAAAATGTTAAATGCTTATGATGATCTCAAAATAAATGTTTTGGGTAAAGTTGGAGTGGATGTTTACTATAATTCTCTGCAAGTGAAACAGACATTTTATGTTGTAGGGAATCATAATTCTAACTTATGTGGCAAAGATTTGATGCCAAAAATAGGTATTTATTTGTCTGGTATTAATGATTCTTCTAAAATTTCTAAAGTCAATGGTTCTGTGGTAGAATTGTTGAATGATTATGAAGTTAATCCTAATAAAACCTCCACTTTTTCTCATGATTTTTATTGAATTATCATCAATCATCGTAACCAAGTATGGAACAAATGGCGACGAGGATGGGATCCGAACCCACGCAGGGAAACCCTATTGGATTGCTAATCCAATAGGGTTTCCCTGCGTGGGTTCGGATCCCATCCTCGTCGCCATTTGTTCCATACTTGGTTACGATGATTGATGATAATTCAATAAAAATCATGAGAAAAAGTGGAGGTTTTATTACTCAAACTTAGATGTCCGACATGGCGTGTTCTACTCCAGTGAAAAAAACAAAACAATAGCGCACGAAGTAATCAGCTCAAAAGTTATACATAACATGAAAAATCCTAATATGGAGGAACTGGCAAACACGGGTATTATCCTGAGCCAGTCTTATGTACAGCCTATATGCACCCCAACTCGATCAGCCTTACTCACTGGCAGAAATTTCATGACAATAACAGTAGTTAACAATAATTATCTCTAAATAAGCTTCTCAAAATCGTTAATATCTTTATCTCGTCGAAATGTTACAATTATCATATGAAGATGATATACACTTTTCAACAAGAAGCAAAAAATATATATAACAAACGTGTATCTAAAAGAATATAAAAGTTTGTATCTGTGCATGCAGTAATAAAGTAAAAAAAAGTAATATTTCATTTGCAACATTAAAGAATGAATTTTGCTTAAGTTTCATAATCCCTTAAGGAATCGTACATAAAAAAAAAATAACATATATATTCTTCTACGAACTTAAATTTAAATATTTTTTCGAGTGACTATTCAACAGAATTACCTCAGGAGATAGTGGGGAAGTCATATATTTTTCCTCCTTTTCTATACTTACGATCGGTTAGGTACTCTCTTTTTTACTCTTTTCTTTATCTACCCACAATACTGCTCAATATTTGTCTTCTGGACTTCAGATGGCTAGCTTTAGCAGGGAGAATTGTGTGCAGGCGCTGTTCCTCCCCTGTCTCTTTGGTTTCTGGATCAACTTCGTCTCTTTCAAATACAGGAATCGGTTGCTCAACATTCTTGTAGTCATTTCTTGTGAGTTTACACTCCCTTCTTTATGACCAAGCTGAAATAATGGTGACACACATTATCATGGCTTAAACTTCGAAGGTTTTTTTTTTTATCTATTTAGAAAATATTCTTTCCAACAAATAATGAAAATACTGCAGCTAGAAAAAAAAATAAAAAATCATTCATTGATCTGCGTCCTTTATCACTTAATATCTCTCTTGGAATTTTCGGAAATTGAATAATAATCTCATTGGTGGGGTAGAGGACACAAAAGAAAAAAGAAAATAAAATAAAATCTGTATATTGGCCATACCTGGGCAGGTGGAACATCACTTTGCCTCAAAAATATCTCTTAATAGGTATTGCAACAGCTACAGCACCTCCCGTTAAACCTATGCTCATATTAACAAATATGCCTTCTTCAATTGCATATGGCTTGCAGTAAGGCACGTGTGATGCAAGGGAAGAGTCCTTCCAGACCCAGTCCCCATCCTGCTTCTTAACAAACTTCTCGCGATTCCATTTGCAAGCATCCCTCCCATTATTTCCTCAGTCAGTCATACTCGTTCTCTTTCTCACTCATTCATACTCACAACTCACACTCTTCAAACATTTCCCCCAAGAGATCTGTTTACAGCGCTGTTTTCTTTCCCCGTCACTCTGAAGGAGTGTGTGTATGAGACTGCAATCTGCCCGGGCAGTCACATGACTGTGTCAACGGTCCTATCTCCTACCTATACTCCCCACCTACGGTATGGTAGGGTGACACCCTAACCTCCCTATCACGGCACAATTTACTCTACTCTCTTTCCCCGCCTGCAGAACATTTTAACGAACAAAAAACTCTTTATATCGAGCAGTAATAAGCTTAATAACATATAAAAAATCTTTAATTCTTCAAAGGGTATGGTATACACGTGCTTAATAGCAAAAGATCAGTACAGTAACTATTACCTCAAAATAACGAAGTTGGGAGATCGATCAATCACTTCCGCATTCATTTCATGAAAAATCACACGTGATAAAGAAAAATCTTATAAGCTGATTCAAGTATATTTCTCAATATAATTCTTACGCACATTTTGGAGTATATAAAAAACTCTACAACTTACATTCTATCTCTACACACTGTCACTTTTGCAATCGTTTCTAGGTAAAATTTCTCTACTTTCGCTTTAGAAAAGGAACATAAAAATTATTTTACACATATATTATTTTTTTTTTCAATTAGAATCAATACCTTCGCCTGTTTAATACTAAAGTTAGGCAATGATAAAAATAAACTGAACACCCTTCAAATGCAATCACTCGCTATATTGTTCAAATTATAACAAAAATCGAGTTTATTACTGCTTATAGCTATTAGTACAAATTATCTAGTTTAGTAATGGGTACAAAAATTATACTTTTATTAATTTACTAAAGCCATACTCCCTTTTATATACGGGGTGGTTGAGTCAAAGCATAAATACAAAGTAAAATGGCAGAGTCCTCCGGCCTAAATTTCTTTTAATAATGGTCACATTACTCACTGGATAAAAATTACAAGTACTTAGCCATTTTGGGATGCTACTTGAGGAACGTCACGGCCACCAGCACTGGAGGAGGGGGTTTTCCTTTCTTCTGGGCTCGTGGATTTTCTCTCCGGCGTTGCCCATATCTCTTGTAAAATCACCAATTCACTATCACAGACACCTTCTTAATCGAGTTCAGCAACAAATAACGCTGGGTAGGGGCGTTGTTTCTCAAAGCAACATTTGCAGTGCGGCGCACGGTGAGATACATGAATCGCGCTGAATTTTTCTCCCAGTTGACGTTTCTCATTCTTCGTGAACAAAGTTTCTGCAACTTTACTTCGGAGTCACAATGTAAGGGACAATTTTTACTGGTTGTGCTTTCTCGATTCTCTGAGAGTCGTTGGAGCCTGAGGCGTCGCTCTTGGCATCGCTTGCTTTTAGGCGTCTTGAAGTTTCTTCTAACTCGAGGATTCGACGAATCTTTTCTACCTCGAACATTGCTTCCAGAGATGCGTTATTATCTGTTTCTTACATTTTGCACAGCACGAGATGTACTTGCATTAATTTCTTCTTGTCTCTTCACGGTAATTTAAGAGTGGAATCATCCTGAGCTGCCACCACTGACGTATTAGAGTTTACTATAATACAAGAATAACTGGAAGTTCATAAAGTTATATCTCACCCAAATGTCTTTAATAACTTATTTTAGTTCTTAATTTACTGGGTAGCATTATAACAGATATGCATCTTTTAGTTTATACGTATTTATTTAGTTCTAAATTTATTCTACACCTCAATGCTCCTCGTCTAAACCTCAAAATTCCCATTCCCCTTAAGATAAGTCTAAGATTTTATTCGTGACCCGATCAAATTCTAACTGACTCTCTCGACTTTTACTAACTCTTACTTTCTTGTATGACCAAGATGGCAGGGCGTGGCAGGCTTGGACAGCCTTGCCAATAGGATTCCAGAGAAGGAGGAATTCCCTCCCTTGTGGGTGATTTTGAGGCTGGGCTATCAAGAAGGCCTATGGAGTATTTTCACAGGTGCACGTACGTACGTACATGTAGATGTTTGTCCTGGGAATGTCTTGAACTTTGTGACACTTTTGACCTCTATCGGCAACTGGCGCCTATATGTGAGAGGCCTATGGAGTGAACCATATATTTTGATGGTACTTTTCGTAAACACCCATCCTGCCCAGAAAATACAAGGGGAAAATATCAATTACACACTTGACCCTTCTACACCACGTGGGCTATTTCTATTTCACTTTATATCTTAAGCTTTTCTTACGACACAATAATAATAATAATAATAATAATAATAATAATAATAATAATAATAATAATAATAATAATAATAATAATAATAATAATAATAATAATAATAATAATAACTAATTATAATAACTAATAATAATAATAATGAAAATAATGATGATACTAACAATGATAATAATGTTAGTAAAGTAGAACATTAGTAATAAATTTCACATTAAGATACCTGAAATGGAGATATGAGGTGACTGAGCATATATGTTCATAAGTATAGTACATTAGTATAGTAGTACTCTCAAGATATAACAGCTATAGTAAAAAGTAAACAGATGATGATAATAATAATAATAATAATAATAATAATAATAATAATAATAATAATAATAATAATAATAATAATAATAATAATAATCTTCTTCTTCTTCTTCCTCTATTTGCGTTCCCATTTTCATATGGGGTCGCATCTCTTCACTAGTCGTCTCCACTGGTTCCGGTCCATCACTTGCTCCTCCTCCAGCTGTCTCTCTCTGAGATCCTCCTTCAGTCGGTCCTTCCACCGTAGTTTAGGTCTTCCTCGTCTACGTCTGCCCTCCACGTCCATCTCCATCACTCTCACACCCACGTAGTCTTCTTCTCTCCTCTTCACATGACCGAACCACTGTAATCTCCTCTCCTGCGCTTTCGCCGACGCCTCCACCACCTTCACTGTACCTCTGATCTGGTCATTTCGTATCCTGTCCTCCCTCGTCACCCCACACATCCACCTCAGCATTCTCATTTCTGCGACATCTATCTTCCTTTCTTGAACCTTTTTCACCGGCCACGTCTCCGCACCGTACAGCAACGCTGGTCTCACAACTGACTTGTACACTTTTCCTTTCACTCTAGCACTGATTTTCTTGTCACATAGCACCCCTGATGTTCTCTTCCAGCTGTTCCACGCTACCTGGATCCTATGATCAATCTCTCTCTCTAGGTCTCCATCCTTCATTACGTAGGAGCCGAGGTATTTGAAGGCGTCCACTTTTGGGAGCTTGTGGTCTTGCATGAACAGGTCGCCTCCTTGTGTCACATTGCACTCCAGGTACTCCGTTTTCTGTCTGCTCACCTTCAGTCCGTAATCCTCCAGCAAACCCCTCCATAGCTCCAACCTCTTTTGCAATTCTTCACGGCTCTCGGAGACCAAAACAATATCGTCTGCAAAGAGCATGCTCCATGGTGCCTCCTTTGTCACTTCCTCCACCATCACATCCATGAGAAGGTTAAATAGATAGGGGCTAAGAGCTGATCCCTGATGGAGTCCAACTTTCACCTGAAAAGGCTCTGTAGTGCCAACTGTACTTCTTACTCTTGTTGTGGCTTCCCTGTATATGTCCTGAACTATCTTGACATACTTCTCCTTCACTCCCTTCGACCTCATACTCCTCCACACCTCGCTTCTCGGGACCCGATCATAAGCTTTTTCCAGGTCAATAAACGCCATGTACA
>JAXCGZ010021292.1:55000-58765 GCA_037179515.1 Halocaridina rubra | reverse complement strand
ACACACACACGCACGAGCACATATAAGTGACCGTATTAATGGGAGCCAGACTCTGTACCTACTAAATAACTAAAGAGAGGCACAAAATATCTGTTATTGTTTCAAGTCTTTCGTATCAACAGAATATTATTGTTATAATTAGTTTTTAATTTCATTTGTACTTGAAATTTCTGCTAATGATTCTCGCATTAGTTTTATTATATTTTATTGATGAATCATGATAATAATTATTGTTTTAGTAAAATGTATCTCATAACAACCCTTTTATTATTATAATATGAATTTAAGTTAAAGTAAGCTTTTTATGTGTTTCAATGAGTTTTTTTTTAAATCCTTAATTTTTTTCGTATTCAGAATTAAGTAATATTATACACGATGAAATTTATATGAAAGTTTTTAAGTCATTATTATATAATTAGGGTACATTTTTTACGTTATCTGTAATTTGCTTGGCTAGCAAGTGTCTAGACTTAGATATTGATTAGTAAATAGGTTCACTGGGTCCACAATTATAACCGTAGAATCAAGTTGATTCTGAGAACTGGTGTCACGCCAGTTATTCTTGGTATGTCGTTAAGGGAGAGTAACTAATTATTGCTTAGGTTTTAGTATCTGCTCACCAGCTCCATTACTCACTGAACTTCACAAAACTGTACATTTTAAGAAGGGGGTCCTCGACTTAGGTCAGAATTCCATTCCTGATATGTTATGTTACCTAAATTTCATTGTAAGTTTGAACACAGCAAAATAAGCACCTATGCTAATGCAGTAGTAAAATTTCTCTTTCCCATGCACTTCAATATCTATAATTTTTCTTCCATGATGATGGCTTTCCTTGTCTTCGAAGCAGTGCCATCAAAAGAATCTGCTTTACACTTGGAAGACATAAAAGAAGCAAAATAATTTGTGGGAGATGCGTTGTAACCATGAAACATTGTAACTCGCGGACATGGCAAACCTATAACCCCCCGTCCTTAGACTTAATTTCCTGTATGAGTATGTAAGCAAATTATATTAACCATTTGCATTTGCAAAATCATCTTTGCAGTAAATGATTCATAACTTCGAACACTTAAGACTTTTATGCTTAGTAAATAATATATATGATGCATTCCAAGTTTTGTTAATTACTCGTTTTGAGATTTCCAAATTCCTTTTTGACGAAAAAATATACCAAATGTTTTTACCCAACTTGAACAATTCTTAACAGTCATATTACTCTTACAGATATATTCAATACACATGACTCCCTGATATACTCGAAAGACAGATCACTAGACTAAGATGTAGGCATAAAGAAATTTTGTTTTTCAATCTTATATCAGGTGTTTTGTGAGACAATAGGATATTTTGGGAGAGAGGTTTAATCATGCCCCTACTATCCTATCCTTTTGATTGCTTCCCACAACAGACAGGCAAATAAAGTTGGAAATTTTTCTGCCTCAAAATGAAGTTTTAAATCAGTTCCTGTGGCATCCTGGCCATACAGTGGCTTATATTCTCTCGCCCCCACTAGTATTAGTATATACCAGAATGTTAAATGAAAATTTAATTAAAATATAAGGTATACATTATTTTTTAATTTTGAAATACTTTTATAATGAAACGGTATATATTTAAGTATTTTAGTCTGTTGCTTTCTAGTAGTAACATTGGAGCATAAGTAATGTAATACTGAAATCTAGGATTTCCAGTTAGAATAATGAGCATTCTTAATTGAACACATTGATGCATGAAGGTCTGCCAAGTCACGTGAATACTGAACAGAAATGTAGGATATACTTTGTATAAACTTTCTCTTCCATTAATGATGATAATTCCCATGTTTTTTCTATGTTGGTGTAATACTTAGAAAAGGTTACTTAATAGGCTTAAGCTACTTAATATGTCTAATTTTTGTAGAATACAGCTAATACATTTTTTAGATGTAGAGTACATATTTAGTAACTGTTGAAAATTTTCTGTAGGTGCTTCTTGATATAAAGGGAGGTGATACTCAGTGGTCTTGGCAAACCCCACCATCGTCTCCATCATCTCTTGGTTCCCGGAAGTCCTCCATGTGCTCCATCTCATCTCTGAATTCGTCCTCCTCATCATCAACTCACTCTCCGTCACATCACACTCGTACTCGATCAGTGAGCCAGGTTGGTGCTTTGGCCCACGCTAGATTGCTTTTTCTTTATTTTATTCTTATTCACTTTCAATGGTTTTGCATTACTGTCCTTGGGACGTAAGGTAAGTTCTCAAATTTATATATTGTTCTCAAATTTATATATTAGCATCGATATGATTTGTTGTAGTAATGTGTCCTTTGTATTTAATGTAGTCGTCTTTTGTAATATTATCAGTTTCTTGACTCTCTCAGATCATTGCCTAGTTGTTGCACCACTGCTGTAGAATATTTGGCTTATATTTTCTTTAAATCTGAGTATATTTCTTTATCTTTCAATCACTCTTTCTTTTTCGTCTTGTATAAATATGTTTCTAATTAGTAGTACTGTATTAGGTTTTTCTTTGCATCATTTTTCTTTTATAGAACATTCGTTTTTTGTTTGCATTTTACATTAGTTAATGTCATTATTATTTGTGAAGATGCATATGTATTTTTTTTATTGCATTTACAAATCATGAATGTTTATACTTCTGAATACAATTTTATTTTCAAATTTATTTTCATTCCTCTTCATATGCTATTTTTTTTATCTGTTCTGTAGCAGCATAGTTACATTTCAACTTGAACCAAGATGGACTTCCAGTTTAAGTGTCATCTTAATTTTATGTTTTGTAAAGTAGTTGCGTACTATATTATCATCTGTAGGGCACCAGGCTGGTGAGTGTATCATCGCAGGACTCGGGCTTTACTTCGCAGGACATGCTTTGCCATCCCCAACACCCTCACATCGCAGCTAATATGCAGGTAGTTACCCTCAGTGGGTTTAAAAGTGTTTCTGCTAATAAACATTTAATATGGATACCTTTTAGTCCACTAAATGCAGTGATAGAAACTCGTATTATATGGTTTTCTTTGATATCTGTATTATACAATATTTAGTGCAATAATATATTCATTCTCATACTGTAGTATTCATTAAATATGTATATCTTTGTTGTTTTTTGTTGGGGCTGAATTCTACAGAGTAATGGTATCCTTAGAATCAAAGCTCGGAGATATATGTCCATGAGAAGTATTGTGAGTGCCATTATGTATTTGCGCTGACACGTGCATTCGTAAAATTTTGTAAATTGCGAGTAATGTTCAAAATTGTCAAAAATTACATGATTTAAAGCTTATTCTTGTCATGCTTGAGCACGCTTTCACACATCTGCTGATTTTTAAATAAATGTTATCAATCCACTATTAATATTACATATTTTACATATTTTTTATTTGCTTGTTTTCAAACACATGATACAAGTATACACGTGCTTAGTTTATTCAATTCCTTCACAAATTTTTCGTTTGCATGATACTCATGCAAACTGTTTAATATCCTCCACTAATTATTTTTGTTTGCAAGCATCTGCGAATTATAAAGAAAATTATATGCAAAATTGTTCAAATCTTCTACTGTTTTTTCATTTGGAAATACACCATACATCAGTATTCGCTTGTAAAATTTTCCACTTCTTTATCAAGCAATCACTTTAGAAGTACAGTACATACATGCAGTATTACTTAAAATCCTCCACTGATTTTATTTTGTATATTCAAGTTTGAAATTGGCCTCAACTTATGGAATACTCTCGTCAATTTGTTTCAAATAC
>JAXCGZ010021292.1:0-50000 GCA_037179515.1 Halocaridina rubra | reverse complement strand
ATAAGGTAGCATAGAAAACACTGTTATTTTGTAAATAGTAGAGCTTTATATGATGTCAATACACACAACTTACCCATATGAATACATACTTGGACCTCAGTTCACAACTTTAACTACAGCTAAATAATAAAAATCTTCAATAACTTTTATAGCTTTGAAGCAAGGCTTTTGATAATTGCTGCTATTCAAGTAGAAGAATAAATATTTTAAAGAGTCCCTATGCAAAATAAGCTGTCTAAAGGCCTACAACATACTCATTTGCTTATACCCATCATTTTACAGTTGTACCCCAGCCAGTGTACAGCAATATGGCTGAACTTTGCAGTGGCAGTTATCGAAACATAGCTGGTGACTCCACAGACATGGACAGTTTATCACACATATCAGTAGCATCAAGTGGCTATGGCTCACAGCCACACGTCCTTCAGCAGGAAGACCATCCTGGCATAATTCATGAAGGTAAACCATCTCATAATGTTTATGTATGAAACTTTATGTGAAGGTCTGATGTATATTGGTTTCCTTATAAAAGACAATGCTGTGTTCACATGAAACATGCTCTCAAAAATTTAATTTTCATTCTTTCCTTTGAAAGAATTTTGAATTCGATTGCTGGTCTCATCATGGCTTTCAGATATATCCTTTCATTTAGAACTCATTAGGGTAACTAATTTAAAATGAATCCCACATGAAATCTCTTCTATGCATGATTTCCTATACATTTGTTGCTATTGTTAGACTGGTCTTGGTGTATCATTTTCTCAAATTATGATAATAATAGTATATGCCATCTCATTCTATTTTAATATATACACTACTACTTTGTCAATTCGCCAATTTCTTTACCTTGGTTTTTCACACTAGAGGCACATAAAGGGTAGTTTTATATAATCAAAATATAATTCAATGAAATTAAGTTATGTAATATCTAGTCACACAATACCTCAACTAAGATAAAATTGGAATTTTTTTTCAAGTTCTACATTAATGTATTTTGCAGGTAATAATGTCTTATTTCATTATTTCTAACAAAATAAAGATGGGCTGGTATTAGAGTTTGACGGTTTGATACAAACAGATCTTTTTAATAATAGTTACCTTAACGGAGTGTTTTGAAAACTTTTTGAGGGAGCAGGAGGAGGATGTAATATTGGTAGTGTCAAATGTAGTAAAAGTAATAGGATAACACGAGAGAAAAGAAAATAGGAAGGATCAAGTGAGACGAGATAAAATATGCTTTAAAGAGATACAGCAGGGCTTCACTATGCCCTCTTCATCTTCACGCCTCTTACCAGCTAATTTGTGACCTAAAGCATCCGTGATTACTATTCCCTTTATAAATCTGCACCTTTGAACACACAAGAAGTAAGGGATTGGGTTTCATCCTCCCCCACCATGTGAGATATATAATTGAGGCACCAATAGATATACAACATCATCGAATCTAAGAAAACCATGTACTGTGTATGGAAGAGTGATAATAGTAGTGTCATTGTTCATACAGTGCCATATGTAGGGCAACTGAATTATGGTGGTTTAAGAAAGGTTGAGGCCTTTCAGGCTAATTTTTAAAGGATGTATGGGAAGGTTTTGAAAGGAGATTGCAGAAGAGCCCAAGATCTGGCTTTTATGGATTATAAAAGCATTTGATGCAGTAAACGATTTGGTAATGTTTAAATTTTTGCAAATACAATGGACTCAATTTTGACAGTATACAGTGTGAAAATATTAAATAATGTTTTATATACATCTCACCTTCTCCTTGACATAACTAATATTATAGTAATCACCATTATCGGTTTTTTAATATTTTTATTTCTCTTCTTAGGGGAGAATGAGTACAGTGTTAAATTTGTATTTCATGTGCCATATGAGACAAAATTAGGATAGGGCCAGGAGTTTTATTATTCGTTTCCTACAGTGCTGCCTAATGTCTAGGACCGGGTGGTATGGAATGTATTTCACTATCACAGTTCTTCAGTTAATGTAATGGTCACCGTCCTGGGTTTAGCAGAAGGCATAATTTATGAGAAGTGCATATCTCAGGAGACAACTAAAATGGATGTCTTGGGTGGGGGAGAAAAATTCTACAGGTATAGGAATAGGGGAGCTTAGAGCTTTCAGTGTCTTTTCTTATTTTTTTCATTGGAAAAGAAATAATTATTGAGCATATAAGCGGAGATATTGTCGAATCCCTGCTTTGTATTTCAGTATGACCATCTTGCTAATATCAACAGAGTATGGCTTTTTGTGTCTACTAAAACTCTTCAAAATGGCCTTATGTGCTTTCATATTTTTGTGTCTAAATTTATAATGCACTTGGTTCCACAAATAGTCAGCCATTTTCACATATCTTAAGTTCTGACTGCTGAGTTGGCAGGTGCAGTTTGATTTGTACCAAGTCTGCACATTTCACATGCTCAACATAATTAAGTGGAAAATATATTCTCTCGCCACAAATGAAGGCAGGCTTGAACATAGTCTTTTGGTATGAAAGAGCAACTTGGAACTCAGGAACCCTATAAGTCAAGGAAGTTCATGTTTGAATATTATTATTATCATTATTATTATTATTATTATTATTGGTTTTGCTTTAGTATGACACACCAATGTTGACCACTTAGGCAAGGAAGATTATATTTAGAAATATGTATCATTGCTTTATTCTTACAATTCCAATTGAGTCTTTATCCAGACAGGTAGTGATAGACTGCATATTCCATAGCCACCTTGCACTTGAATGGTTTTAAATATTTTATAGCTGATACCGTCTCCTTCACAATTTCTTTGGATACCTGTAACCATAAGAAACAATTCATAGTAATATTAGGAGAACATACTACAATATAAAACTTTCACAATAATTTCCTTATAGTATTTGTCTCCATATACATTTGACTCTTTATGTATGTTTTTATGATGAGCCACTAATTATATTATGATACTTCATTGCTTTGAACATATCATGTATGTTTTTCCATTACAGTTTGTTGGCATGTTTAGAAAACTTAAATATACTTGACTTCTTTTGCATGATAATCTCATAAATAATTTTGCTGTGTAGCATGTTTATTGCACTGAACTATTTCATGACTTTGAAAAGACTCATGATTTTTTTTAATAGCATGAATTTATTGTTTGTTCTCAACAAATGAGTTGAGCACTTATTACAAGTTCATATTTCTCATGAAACTTTTCACGCAATTAGTCCTGACTTGTACGTTAGTTTTATTTTCACAGGAATAGTGGTGACTCATTTGATGTTAGTAAATTAATTATTGCATTAAATTGTATGTTGCTTTGTAAATGCATTTAAATGATATGTAAGTATGAAGCTTTGTTTTTATCCCTTTTTTGACTTACCCTTGATAATTTTGTGTTTGTCTTTACAGCTCCATGACCATTGTTATGTTTGTTTGTTTTTTTTAATGATAATATATACTTCATGTTGCTTTGACTCAGAGTATGATACAAGCAAGTACTGCACGCTACGCCGCTATTCTGACCTGCCATTGCCTCACTACCAACCGGGGAGAGTTGTGTTGCGAAGGAACCTCTCCCAGTCAGGTAGCTTTTGGTTATGCTTTTGTGTTGAGGCTTTTTAAATCAGAGTGCCCTTCACTGTATGTACATAATGACATAAGGATGTTTGGCAAATGTTGAACAGAACTTTTAAATTATATGCCATCATTAAATCATATTTGTATGCTATGGCTTGGTTTCTTAGCTTGTCTTAGAGCATTGCAAAAATATAATACACGTAAACTAATATTTATCCCATATACAGTGAACAATCAGTGCATCGCAGTTCTTTGCAAGTTTTTTTAGCCAATATTATAGTTAACTTTTTTAACATGATGCAATATCTCTAAAGCCAGTAGGGTGCCACAACTGAAATATACAGAGATTCATAATTATGGTACAAAATTAAACAAAATTCAATGAAATATCTGAGCGATACCTAACACTGTAAGAATGAGGCGGTATGGTATAATGTTATATAGTCTCATAACATTGATTGCAATTACAGTAAAGTACAATATTTAAGTGACATTTGGTCCCATTTATTAGTCTTCCCACATTGAGCACTCTGATTTAAATGCATGTTTGTTTTTATATATAGTATCATTATTTTAATGAGCTAATATTTCTTAGTCTTTACTGAAAATAATATGTCGTGTTGAATTACTATACAATGTTGCTCAAAAATATGAATGTATTGATTCATTTACAAAATGTATTAAAGTTAAAGTTACAGTTTGCCGGTGTTTCAGTTCCGATATCCATCTGAGATGCTCCTCAGAACGTCAGCCGAGGCAAGCCCCAACCCCCCCACTGTGGTGCCCATCCACAGCAAGTAACCTTCCCAGTAAACAGTTTAAACTCTCGGTCATAATATATTAAAAATAGAACTATCATATTCAAGATATTTATCAATACAAACTATGAACAGTAATTGTTAGTACATTGTCCGTGAGGGCACTGTGTATTATTACAGTACTTAATGTCAAGAGAAACTCTTAGCATACAACACTATATGGTAATGAAGCCCATCAGTGAAACAACACACAGAAATAAATATCGCTATATTTCGGGTCCTAACTGGACCCCTTCTCTAGCACAAGTGAGTGTAAAATAACAATGACAGAGGGAGTGAAAACAAAAAGGACACATTGAGAACATGTTTACTATAGTAATCATTACTGGAATGCCTTTTGTATGTGAATTAAGTGTGCTAGATTATGCATATATATTTCCTATATCACTGCAGGTTGCAGAGTCTTGCAGTAATGGCAGTGATATTTATAGTGCCTGTCAGATTTAATGTCACAAACTGTGGTATATTCATTATCTATTGTTCAGATGTATTAGAACATTTCATATACATGTGATATGCTGTAGAAACTTAGAAATGCTTCTAAATTGCAAGCCTGAAAATAAAAAAAATCCATTCCAAGACTTCATAATTTATTTTTCTACAGGTATGTCATCTCCTAGAACGGGCACTCTACGACGTTCAGGATCTCATGGTCAGAAGCCTCCTCCTCCTGTTCGTCGAACTCCATCTATCTCGACCATCAATACAAATCTTCCATCCGCTAACTCCCAGAGCAGCCTGAACCCGTCTTCATCATGTACCAGTCTCAACAATTCCCCTACGCATATGTCTACTTCTGCTAGCAACCTCAGTAGTTGTAGTAGTATTAATGGCAGTATCAATAATGGCGGTGGTGGTAGCCCTGGGCAAAATAGTAATAATGGTAGTCCTCTACAGCGAACAGACAGTGAATCTAGTACACCAGTAGGGTCCCTGGAGAACCTTCCTCCTCCACCAGCATTTCTTCTTGAGGATGGAAGTGAAGAGAACAACATCGTACCAGATCCTGATCTTACAACACCAGAAGGTGTAAGATTTTTCTGTGATGCAATGGGGCCCCCAGCTCCTATTCAAGACAAATGTTTACAGCAGCGTTCTATGTCTGTCAGTGATACAATTAGGAATCTTCAAGAAGCCAAGCACCAACCTTCATCTCCTGTAACACACAGACGCTCACAATCTCTTCGTTGTAATCAGCCAGCTCATAAAGCAGTGCAGATGCTAGAAGAGCGTCGA
Source organism: Halocaridina rubra (assembly GCA_037179515.1). NCBI lineage: Eukaryota > Metazoa > Arthropoda > Malacostraca > Decapoda > Atyidae > Halocaridina > Halocaridina rubra. The sequence continues at coordinate 44,386 of JAXCGZ010021292.1, read as the reverse complement.
GTATCTTTAGAAGATGCAAGAGCCTCCCTTATAACAACCCTTAATGCTAAATTTGCTGCTCAGCTTGGTGGTCAGTCACCTCCAGGAAAGCCTGCTCAAAAGCATAGGACACGAGAAGGGAGTCAGTCTCCACGAATGAGTAGAGCAAGATTAGGTTCTGTTCAGGAAGGCTTGCCAATGGAAAGCCCAGGACAGTCTCCAACGAGATATTCAGAAATCCCTGCAAATATGCACGACTTTATCCATATTCATAAACATCAGCACATACATTACCAGCATTCAACCTTTAGTCAACCAAATTTACATCTGTTACAGCAACAAACAGATGCTTTGCACATTTATGATGATAATCAGACAGGTTCAGGTATCAAGAAAGATGCAAGTCAGCAAGCTTTCTTAGAGTCTCTCAATATGAAATTATCTCAGAGGCAATCGGGTATCGATAGTAGCCCTGTTCCATCCTCAGGGTCCCCTAGGTTACGATCAAAAAGGCCTCATAGCATGGCACCGCCACCAAACCCCAAACCTCAACCAAACGGAAGTGCTTTAAGCACATCTTTGCAGCGATCAGGATCAGGTGCCAGTGAAAAAGCCTCCAAAGTGCGTCAGTGGATTGCGAGCAAAACTGCCAATAGCGAGAAGAAAAGCAGTGCAGAAGCAACTGCTTTGCGAGAGTCCCTTCTTGATCAAATTAAACGAGGGACTACTTTAAAGAGAACCAAGCATGTGGCTGACCGATCAGCACCACAAGTTTCTTGACTTAATGTGGCATTTCTTATAAAGAGATTTGAAAGGCTAGATATTCAGAGAAAAAAAGAAGCTCTTGATTCAGTTAGAATATTACCAAATAAGTATCTAGTTGTTATGTGTGATACTGATACATTTGTGTAGTAAAAAAATCTGAAAATAATAATTATATAATTCATGAGTTATAGTACTTTTGCATGGACGACTTGCCCTCACTGAAAGCTTAAAATATAGTTTGTATATGTTGTGAGTGCATGTCATAAGTAGCCTCAAACTTATAGTAGCAAATGGAGTTGTAACATAGTGACTGAAAATTAAACTATTTATTAAGAGAACTTAGGATTGATCTGGTATATATAACAAGTTCAACAAATTTTAATTTTATACATAAAAACAAGACTACTTTAATATTAACATTAAAAAAAGTACTTCTCAAATAGCAAGGCATCTTGCATTAGTTTGTATAATGTCTGCATTAGTTGGTGAGTATCTTAAGGTTCACTGCAATCGACTATACCATGCACACAAACAACTGCTAAAACTGTTCATTATACTGTACAGTATTTATATTTACTGACCTGGTAGTTCAATTCCACTTTATAGCGACCAGCCTTTCTGCTGAACGAGCAGTTCTTTTCAGACGTGTAAAGGATTTGTATAGATGTATTATTTCAGTAGCACTTACACATAGCAGTAGGTATTAAAGTGTGCTGGCAGAGAAAAAACATGTTCGGGTTTGGAAAAAAAAAATATAAAAAATAAGAAATGCACTTTTATAGTCCTTTTTGAACAGCTTTATTGTTCTTGATTTGATTTTTGAACATTGAATGCTATATTGTAGGATACATGGATACATATAGAGAATACATTATGAAGCAAGGCATTGAGTTATCCTGCAGTTTGAATACTTGGGAAATATTAGTTACATTCCTTTTAAAAATTTCACTTGCCCCATTAACATGGGAAAAGTTGCTTATAGGTTCAGTTCAGCTATGTGTATACTAATAAATTGTTAACAGTAATATTAGTACAGTATACACAAACTTTAAAGGTCATATTCTTATAAAATATTCTGACACATTAGTTTACATAATGTCAAGACGATATACATAGATTTAGTTCCACCAAAGTAGGGTTTTGAAAATCGACCATTGTGAACTGTTGTGAATTTCAGTAAGGCTGTGTTTACACTAGACAGATTGATTCACATCGTTTTTTTCTCTTCAACTCGTTGGTGCTCTGTATTAATTTGTAGGTATCTTAACATAAGTGCATCCTCGGGGTTGAACCAGTCATCTAGTTCACTTTCTCCAGACAGTTAAGTGTAAGTGCTGCATTGTAACTCTGTAGATCTCTCACTAGGCCTTGCTTTTGATTTTGTGTAACCGGAGATTAAAATGAAGAAATATTCTAGCACAAAATAATAAGTACTCTCACACCATGCAGGCGTGACCTCATTATTGTATATACCATAGTACTACTATGTTAACAAGTAAGATTGCTTATCTTGTTAACTATTTCATGACCATGCTGATCTCGGCCATCGCTGATTTCCAAATTATATATGATAAAGTATTCAGCACACCTAATCCAATATTCTTGCAGCATATAATATTTAGGATATATTTACTACATGCTTACCCATTTGTAAAAAAGAAAGACTAGTGTAGTATGCTTGTACTGTATAGGATTTTTATATACATATATTATTTTTATGTAAAAATTGTTTATGTATTACTTTTACCATAGAAATATTGTATATAATTATAAAGAAACAGGATGTTAATTTTTCTTGAGGATACTTTTACCTGTTGCTAGGAGTTTTCCATATGTTTGTAGCATATCCATAGTTGACAGGTTATGGTTTAATGGAAATTTCAATCATTTCTTCTTTTGACTACAGTACACTCTAGTCATGTCACCGAGTCCAAATTGATCAAGTTAACGAAGTGTTTATGGGGATTGTTTTGGGGTTAATGTTCATTGAATATCCTATGCTTTATTATAAATCATTCTGTTTCATAAAATTATATCTGGTACTTACGATGTATGCAATGATTATTATTTGGTGTAAATATAGAGATTATGCAGACAGAAAAAATTAAAACAGGATGGTTAGTAATGATTCAAAATCCCTAATAAAAACTGTCTTTCGGTACCCTTTGAAATTCTGTATTTAGGGTACCAAACACATTTACTGTACACTAATTCTTTACATTGTATTATTTGTATATAATCAGAACACATATCATATTTAAAGTAGTTTACTGGAGAGATAGAGAGAGAAAATATATGTATTTAATTCAGAATTAACCATACTAAACTTAGCTTTAGCTTAGCTTTAACATTCACCTATGACTTTAAAACACTCTAGTGATTGACAATTTATCATACAGCTATTGTAAGTCTATCGGGCGACATTTCTTTACTTTATTTGACAGATCCTCGGCTGTTGCAGTATTGCATCTATTGCTATATTGCATAAGGCAATGATTAAGATGTATTAATATTGCAAAAATGGGTTCCATGAAGCAATTTAGAAATAAGAATGACAGGCAACATAGAAACGTCATGCATTAAGGGTGTAATATTACGTCACACATGATTTCTTCTAAGCTTTAGATTGAATAAGATTAAAGGTATCCAAACAATGGTGTGTTCTGGTTTATTGTATGTAACAAATAAGTACTGGGAATGTAACTGGTCATTCGTCCACAGCAGTTTGACATATTCAACAAATTGTACATGGACAACGTAAACAGGTGATATTTGGTTCATCAGTGCAATTAATGCAGAGTTCCTTCATTGTAACATAATTAGGTAACTGAAGGATAATATGTACTCTTGACAATAGCCCATTTTGTAATATATAATTGTGTAATACGAAGTACTTTCTCCACTGCTCCATAGAGAACAGTGCTATGGAAGAAAGTATGTTTGGAGATGTTAAGGATACAATAAATAACTCTTTGCAAGTAGTGCGAGCAAAACTAGGACAGTATATCATGCTAATATGATATACTTAAGTGAGTAGTGGATAGTAGACACCTGAAATGATTAAAATAATGTAAGGTAAAATGACAGTCTGGATATTGCAGCTCTGTAATACTTCTCTGACAGTTTATATGATAGTAAGGTTTATAAATTATGCTTGTTAGCTGTACAAAAGTCACGCTTTAAGTGTTATAGAAATGATGAAATCCACATTTTAGCTTGAAAGTCCTTGTGGCATTATGTTTTTACTATCAGTTACGTGCTATTAATAAGTATTCTGTTTCTGACTTTCGTGTATTCAGCTTGCAGGATTCCAGGTGATGTTTGGAGTAGGAATTTTAGAGAAAATAAAAATAAAATGCATGGTGGACTCTGTTATCAGTCACAGACTTGCTCTCAGCAAATATCAGGTGTTAGTGCCTTTAATTTTTTTAGAGGTTCATTGCGTCCAAGAAAATCAAATGCCACTTCCCGCCATATTCTTTCTTTAAAATCTTTACCTGAACTAAATACCTACAGTTTTCCTCAATCTTTAATAGGTTATTTTTCTTGCAATCCAACTTTAATTTCTGTAATCTTTAGGAAAAAGTAACATGTTTTAAGCCATTAACTTAGAACCCATAACCTGAATAGCAATGGTAAATAGCAGTTTTTTATATATCTTACAGAACCAACAGATGTACTTGGAAGCAATAAATGAGGTAGATCTGGATACTAAAAAAACTATAATTTAGAATTGCTAGTGTGTGTGTGTGTGTTTTTCACAAGAACTATCTAGATGTACATATTAAGATGACGTTTCAAGGAATATGTATCCAGCTTGGATGCCTGTGGTGTTATATCTTATTTTGAATGCCATTGTATAAAATAACCTATTAATAATAATACTTTTCTTATTAGTAGGCTTAGGTTTTTATATGACAATAATTAGTTTGGATGGAGACGTTTTCAGCCATGTTTTGTGTATAAATGTCATAGGTTACAAAGAAAAATAAAATTGCAAGTACTGTAAATGTGCGTATGATTCTTTTACCTTAGCTATTCTATTACCTAATACCGGTCTCATATTTTTAAAATGACATCCCACGCATAGTTATCAGTGTGGTCAGAATTTCAACTGCCCCCCTCATGGGTCAATTACATCCTAATTGACCTGTTGTCATATTTTCAAAATGAAGTAATACTTAAAGAATTGCTGTATGAATTAGATTACTATTTACATTTTCTATGCTATGCAAATTGTCAAGAAGTCTATTTAATTTTTTTTGTAATTTTCATACACCTATTAGATGACATGAAAGAACAGTAATTAAAGATATAATTTCTTGCCACAAAATTATGATGGAAGGGAAGGATGCATAGTTATTAAGAATTCCTGCTACCCCTCTCTCTTTTTATTTTGAAGAGGACACTAAGCTGGCTTTAGTAGGATATGGCAACATGTTGAAAAAATAATTTGACATATTTAAAAGTTCAAAGTTAAAAATTAAGTAGTCACCGTGACTCAAACGGCAGCGTCCGCAACTTTGAGGCGTCAGGTCGAGGGTTCGCGCCTCGCCACGGTCTAAGGTTAGCAAGGGCATGCACTCAGGGTAACAATTATATCTGCCAAAACAAGTCCTTCTCAAAAAGGCGACCTTCCTAGCCCTTGGTAGAAAAGGGATTCCGTGACGTAAAACAAGCTTTATTTAAAAGTTAAAAATAATATACAAATGTCATCTTGAATACATGTGATGAGTCTCATCTCCCTCTGGTCTTAGATTTTAATCTGGTGATTTCCTTATCTTTGATGAGTGCATCGGCAGATTTTTCTGTGAGCTGAAAATTTACGAAGAATTTCAGTAGGTGTTTCAATAATATGAAAATGATAAACTATTGATAGTCAGTAAATATTTAGCAACAACAAAAGTCAATGAACACAATACAGTACAGGTTGCACTAAAAAAACAGAAAAATACTGAGACTAATATAGTTCATATCTTAAGACGCTATGGAGACACTAATGCAGATCAATATAAAATGTAATCAATTTTTAAGCCTTAAATAATATTTGTGTGGTATTTTCAAATACATTTTGTCATATCTTATTACAGCTAGACTACCTAGCTCTAACTAAAGTCGATTATATTTCACCTAATGGATATGAAGTGCAGAGGATTTCAGCTTCAAGAAACATTTCCAACAGCCATTATCACCTGTCATTTGTATCTTATCTCGACTACTAGATTTACACAATATTTCCTTTTAAAAACTACCACAATGTAATAACTTCTGGTGCTTTTATCACAACTTGACAAAGCATGAAATAAAGTTACATGGTGACAAGCACGTAAGGATGAGCTCACATCCTTCTAAGTAAAGCTCCTAACAGTAAAAGAAGGAAGTACCACCTTATTAATTAGAGAATTAAGGCCGAAGACCATGCAATATGACCAAGAGACAAATGGAGAGATAGATTTAGATACCACATACTCCAATTACTGCAATTTGGTTTTCGATAGTTATATCTATAACTAAACCTAACATACTTAAGGTAACAATATCTGACAAACTGACATCCGGAAAGGCTTTTTAAATTCTGACTAAAGTGTGGTGCAGCGAGAAATTTTTAACATATTTACATATATTACATTATATTATATTTGGTTGTCATGGCCCGGTGGTAGAGTGCGCGACATTGATATGTTGGGTTGTTGGTTCGAGATCTGTCACGGTTTGAGGTTAGAAAAGGTATTCACTCAGGGTAATTATCAAACCCTGACAAAACCAAAGTTCTTTGAAGGGGAGCACCCTTACCAGACTTGTCCTTAACATAAAAGAGGATCATATTATATTGTATTATATTCCCTGTGTGTCATAAGAGGCAGAGGAAGAAAGGATGGGAAGGATACATCGAAGATAAGTTACCACAGTTGTTTTGATCACGCTATTTTCTCCATTTTTCTTGACAGCCCAACACAGAAATTACTTTCTCTTAACTAGAGCTACTATCCAAATAACTCAAGAATAAGAAAATTACAAAAATCATGTGAAGTCTATATCTGACTCTTATTATCATGCTGTAATGGTAACATAAATAAAAAAGTTTCATACTAAACTGTTAAAACTTACCATATCTAACAGCAGCTCCACCTTCAGTTTGAGCAAGTTGTTCTCCTCCTGCAGATTCTGGTTCTGCTGTCTGAGCTTTGCAACCTCTCGACTACTGACTCTCCCTCGAGAGCCTTCATCTGAAGACAATATATCTGGTTACTATACAGCAAGGATTAATAATTATTTCATACTTTATAACAGTCTTATTACTTCCTACTAATTTTAGATCATTATATTGGAAGAGTGGAACAGAAATTTGCTCCTTTGTGGGTTAATATGATTAATATTTACAGCACTGAAAAATATGTTTTATACATAGCAACACAAAGTTGGCATCATATTAACGGATAAGTTTGGTCATCAAATCCCCAGAAAGGTCCCAACTATTTCCAGTATCATTGTTTCTACACTAAAGGGACTGGTTTATAATAATGCAATGCAGTATAATGATACACTGTTGTCGTATGACTTCCGTCATGCTGAAGCCAGTCCGCCATGCTGAAGCCAGAATCTGAAACTTGTAACAGATCTTGAGGGGTAACGGTTGGTCGAGGGCACGGAGATTTTATTACAATGTTTGTAGAAAGTGCCAAGGAAATATATGACCGGAACCGTGAGACTTAGGATCTGGCATCGAGAAGGGCAGGAAAGGCCAGGAAGTTAGCCATTTCCTAAACCGCAAGAAACATAAGCAAGTGTTTCGTACGCAGGTACACGCCCAGGAGAGATGCCCAATAACTCCTCCCCGGAAGTAGGCGGGATTCCACTTTGAACCTGGCGTTGATTAGCTGGACTAGATCTCACTGATTTCATTGGAGAATTGGATGTTAAGCCACGCCCTGCCCCTGGGGGTATTTCAAGAGCCACCCGGGGCAGAGACAGTTAGTTAGAACTTTGCCAGGGGCACGAATAGATCATAGATTGTGATAGTCATAGGGTGGGGGCATTGAGGCGTCGAAGTTGTGTTGTACTCTAGAATAAATATAAGCAAAGGATTCACTGCGTGTCCATTCTTACCTTGTACCCGTCTGGTACTAATAATTATAAGTATATATACGTAGGAGGAAAATCCCTACGTCAGTGGTGACGCTCGGTGGGATAATAATAAAAGCCCTACGTCAGTGGTGGCAGCGGTGGGATAATAATAAAAGCCCTACGTCAGTGGTGGCAGCGGTGGGATCTTCACGAGAAAAAAAAAAAAAAAAAAAAAAAACATACGAAGAGACAGGTGAATGCCAGTGCAGACCCGTGCAGAGAAAATAAGAATGGCAAAAGCAGAAATCCAACATCTCCCAATTCAAGAAATGAGTGACGAGGCCAAACACCGGAGAATTCTCGAACTGGAGGAGCAAGTGCGGCGCCTACAAGCACGCGCCGACGCCGCTCCGTCGAGAAGGAACTCGGTCGACGTCGACACCCCCGACAGTGAAACCGACGCCTCAAACATCGACGAACAGCCGGCCGCTCCGAACCCCGTGGTGACACAGGGAACGCAGCAGGCCCAGCCCCCACCCTGTGCCCTGGTTGTAAAGACGCCTCGAGTCAAAAATTCACTTTTATACCTCGACGGCGCAAATGTAAAAGACCGCGAATGTCCGTCCATAATTCCCGCGACCGACTTCCTGAAATACTTGGGTCTGCGGATGAGAAGTGACGAGTGGTCAAATAGAGAATATTATAAAACTTTGAAGGAACTATTTCTAAGATATTTCTTAGTAAGCCGAAGTGTGACCGGAGCATTGAGTGAAAATGCCCATTACAAGAAGTATAAGTTGCCGGATCCGACCAAGAAGACGGCGATTCGTCGATTTTACTCGAAGAGAAGAAGGAGAACCCTCTCCTTCCTTGCCTTCTGCCATGAAGTTCTTCAGGACCACCTCCTTAAAATAGCTAAGTACTTGTGATCTGTATCCAGTGAGTAATGGGACAATTAGTAAAAGAAATTGAGGTCGGTGGACGCCGCCATTTTATCTTGTAGTTATGCTTTGACTCAGCCAACCCGCTTATAAGGGGTGTGGCGCTTAATAAGTTGATAAAAGTAGAATTTCTGTACCCATTACTAACATGGATAATTTGTACTAATAGCTATAAGCAGTAATAAACTCCATTTTTGTTATAATTTGAGTAATATAAAGAATTTGCGTTGGAAGTGTGTTCCATTTATTTGTATTAATGCCTAGATTGAATTTTAAGAACGCGAATGTATCGATTTTTAATTGACAAATTTAATGCACGTGAAATCACTATTACAGTCTATTAATTTCTAAAGCGTAAGAATTATAGTGAGAAATATACGTGCATCTGCTTTTAAGGTTTTACTTAGAACACGTGTGGTTTTCGAGAAAGGAATGTGGAAGTGACCATTCGATCCCCCAACCTCGTTATTGTAAATCTGTAGTAATTGTACTGAGCTTTGATATTTTAAAGTACGTGTAAAATCATTTTTATATAAATTTCTTAAAGCGTAAGAAATAGAGTGTTAAGATTGCGCCTGTTTTTAAGTTTTTTTTCTTTTTTTGTTTTTTTCTCCGCGGGAGGAATGTTTTAGCGAAAGAAAGACATAAATGACAGATCGTTCTTTTTGTATTATGATGATGGGAAATTAATCTTACGATACGTGTGTGGCATGTTTTTTCTGAAGAATAAGAAATTTCGTGATATTAGTTAGAGATGAGTTTTTTTTAATTTCACGCTATGCAGGTGAAAGTAAGAGTAAATTAGAGTAGTTTGTGCTGTCCTAGAATAGGGAAGGTTTTTCAGTGTCACCCAAACGTAGCTTCAAGGGAGTAGAATGTTTGTTTGTTCGTTAGAATGGGACCTAGGACTGGTGAGGCAGTCTGTGACCGTGCGGCCCAACCGAGATTTCACCTTTACTCTCCTTTATCGGGGTAAGGGATGGGAAATTTTCCATAGACAGAGAGAAAGGGAATGCAAGTTTGAATGTGAGCGCATGTGAGCGAATGAGTATAATGAGTGTAATAGGGGTATAATGGGGGGGGTTGCTCTAGGGGGTGAAATCGCGGAAAGCACCGTTAGGAAGCATGATTGGGGAGTCTGCGAGGATCGTTCCCCTGCTCCGCCAGGTCCTTCTGCATGCCATATCAGAGTGTATTTATGGGAGGTGATGCGCTGTTGCAATATCTAGTGAGGGATATGGATGAGAAGGTAATTCTCCACCTGCCCAGATATGGTTGAAATGCCGAGTTTGTTTTATTTTTGTTTTGTCCCCTACTCCGCCATTGAGATTATTATTCGATTTCCGAGAGATTCCAAGATAGATGTTACGTGATAAAGGACGTGAATCTATGAATGATTCTTTATTTTCTTTGCTAGCTGCAGTATATACATTATTTGTCTGAAGAGATATGTTAGATTGATAAAGTAAAACTTTGCGAGTTTTAGCCATGATAATGTTTTATCAAAATTATTTCGGCTTGGTCATAAAGGAAGAGTGAGAGCTGACACGAAATGACAACAAGAATGTTACACAGCTGTATCCCGTATTTGAGAGAGCAGATATAAGTCAAATTCGAGATAGTAAAAGAAGATATATATTTTATGTTTGAATTGTTTATGTACAACTCCGTACGAGATTTTGAAGTTTAAGCAAAATGCATTCCTTACTGTTGATAATGAAATATACTTTTTGTTTTTATTATTGCATACACAGAGATAGACTTTTTATATTCTTAGATACCCGTTTTTGTTATAGTTCTTTTTGTATTGAAGAAATCTTTAAAATCTTACTTAAAGGATTCTGAGAAGATTATCTAGAGATAACCATGGTTAATCCCTAGCATTTTCATGAATTTTAGATTACAAGCGGGCTAATTAAAGATAATTGAGATTATTAGAGATTATTTGCTGAGTTTTAAAGTTAAAATTAATGACACTTAAGTCCTTTTTAAGAAGTTGTTAAGAAAAGGATATTTGTACTTTTGTTGATAGTAGTAGGGATACTGTCACATATGATTTTAGTTTTTTTGCTTTAATTTCATCAGTGTGTGTGCTTCGACTTAACCCTCTGATTTATAGCATGAAAAGAGAGAGATTGTCATTATAGACAAGGATGTGTATGCTGTTACAGTAAAGTCCTTATCAAGATTAAACAGAGAGGGATGGATTTATGCTTCGACAGTTCTGCAGTTGTACACTAAGTTCTTTTTGCTTTTGTTTTTGTTAATGAGGGAATGAGAATAGCCGCTGACAATAAACGTAAGACTCTATCGATGGTCATTGCTAACGTTTATTCACGTTCATTTGTTTATTTATTTTTATTATTAGAGATACTCGGCGACAATTTTTTATTTTCAGTACAAGTAAAAGACAGAGGCCCATCTCAGCTGACTTGTGAGTGGAAACCGCAACGTATTTCAAGGTCGCCCAGTCTCTCTCTCTCTCTCTCTCTCTCTCTCTCTCTCTCTCTCTCTTTCCTACCTTTCACTCGACTCTGAGCCTGACAGAGGCTCCGTTCAATGCTAAAAGAATGTAGCCGTCTTTGATTTTTTTTTGTGTGTTTTTTCCAGCGAAGCTAGGCGATAATTGTGCCTACATTTTATTGCAGTCAATAGATTGTTGCATGCTGTTATTGCATAAATACTGATAAGACATCGGTAGTACCGCCATTTGCATAAATATTTTTGCCACATGTCGCAACTGTTAGAGGATAGATAGAACTCCCATTGACAAATTGTGGAGCCAGCGAGTTGCCACTTATGCTCTATATATATACATTGATTATGACAGCAGGAATTTAAATATTAAAAGAGACTGTGTTAGAATGAGCATTGCTATGAAGTATAAGTATAGAACTCTGTTCTTACTTCTGAATGCCAGTCTCCATTGTATATATATTGACATTCCTGATTTAGTATATTTATTTTTATTGTTTATTATTCTTATTTTTAGATCATGATTATTAGTAATGTTGTTATGTTGACTGATATTGTTGCTATCTCTCAATGGCCTGTTGCTAATTATTATTTTTGAAAGGAAATCAGCAGTAACTTGATGATTTGTATCTTTTATCTGAATTCATACTTGATGTTACTGTAGCCACCGCTAATAAGAATGTTTCTTTAGTGGCTTTTCTCAGCATTTAATGATTATTCTTTTTGACATTTATAGTAGAGTAATGCTATGTAGCAGTTGCTAAGTCCTAAGTATCTTGGAATAATAATCTAGTTGTGTAGACACATACCTTCCATTACCACCCTATTCCTAGGCAGCCCCGACCTGCAAGTTCTAAAAGTCTTTAGATTTTGTCCGTCAGACAAGTCCCTAGTGCCCATTGAATAGAGATTGCAATCACTTGCAGTTGCAGGGGAGGCAAAGTATAGCCTCGATTACCAACGTATGGCCATTGTTGGTACCCTGAAGTCATAGGGAACCTTTCTTACAACTGTAGTAGTGACAGAGGTTCAAATTTTCATCCCGAGATCTGCTTCGAAGGTACGTGTGAGGGCCGTACAGGAAGAGAATCGCTGTGACGTTGCAGGTCTCCTGCGTGGTGGTCTTAGTCAAGATCGGCCGAGGGCGGGACGAGGAAGCCGGGCTGGAAGGATTAGCGGGATGGGCCCAGTCCTTGTCCTTTTTGTTTTGCCTAACCGAGTAACGGAGATATGGCAACAAACCTGGGCCTGCAGCAAGGACGGCGGGGGAGTGAAAACAAAAGAATCCCCGAGGGAAACCGTGGAATCGCACCTAGCAAGAATTCATGAGCAAGGGACAGAGAAAACGAAAGTCGTCTTGGACAGAGAAAGTAAAAGTCGTCCTAGACAGAGAAAACAAAAGTCGTCCTGGACAGAGAAAGTAAAAGTCGTCCTAGACAGAGAAAACGAAAGTCGTCCTAGACAGAGAAAACGAAAGTCGTCCTGGACAGAGAAAGTAAAAGTCGTCCTAGACAGAGAAAACGAAAGTCGTCCTAGACAGAGAAATTAAAAGTCGTCCTAGACAGAGAAAACGAAAGTCGTCCTGGACAGAGAAAGTAAAAGTCGTCCTAGACAGAGAAAACGAAAGTCGTCCTAGACAGAGAAATTAAAAGTCGTCCTAGACAGAGAAAACGAAAGTTGTCCTGGACAGAGAAAGTAAAAGTCGTCCTAGACAGAGAAAACGAAAGTCGTCCTAGACAGAGAAAACGAAAGTCGTCCTGGACAGAGAAAGTAAAAGTCGTCCTAGACGGAGAAAACGAAAGTCGTCCTAGACAGAGAAAACGAAAGTCGTCCTAGACAGAGAAAACGAAAGTCGTCCTGGACAGAGAAAGTAAAAGTCGTCCTAGACAGAGAAAACGAAAGTCGTCCTAGACAGAGAAATTAAAAGTCGTCCTAGACAGAGAAAACGAAAGTCGTCCTAGACAGAGAAAACGAAAGTCGTCCTATCCATTGGTCTCTGAATAGTAATATAATATGAAAGTAAAACATGTTTTGTTTCAGGAGTAGTTTTTAAGGCTTAATTTTAAGACAAATCAATGCCTCTAATAATGATAGGAATAGAATTTATGAAGGTAAGGTCTCTTATAGAAATTACTGTTGATGTTATGGTCTATTGCATTTTACATGTTTATACATGCTAATACTCTACTTAATTGTTTGCTAATGTTCTAAATGAGTCATAATTCTACTGTAATTAACTCAATTTTGTCTTTTAAAGAAACGAGAGAAGTAGATGAATTAATGTTTTGATTTAAACTGACTTTTTGATCTTAATTAATGTTTAATATTAGTTTCACACTGGAATTATGGTTGTTTAAATATAAGAATATGTTTGTATTACAGATTTCCAACAAGGAAATAGACCCTGCATGCTCTAGTTGTCTGTAAAAGTACTCTATATATGTTATGTTTGTGTAATTTGTATAGGAATTCTTAGAAAATAGCTTAAATAATTCGGCCCCATTTCTATTGTAAACTAATGTTAGCTAGGATATGTCCAAGAGCTCCCGGAAAATTAGCCCATGCTTCGACTGAAATAAGAGATATTTCAGTTTTGGTTGGGAGGGATGTCGTATGACTTCCGTCATGCTGAAGCCAGTCCGCCATGCTGAAGCCAGAATCTGAAACTTGTAACAGATCTTGAGGGGTAACGGTTGGTCGAGGGCACAGAGATTTTATTACAATGTTTGTAGAAAGTGTCAAGGAAATATATGACCGGAACCGTGAGACTTAGGATCTGGCATCGAGAAGGGCAGGAAAGGCCAGGAAGTTAGCCATTTCCTAAACCGCAGGAAACATAAACTTGTGTTTCGTACGCAGGTACACGCCCAGGAGAGATGCCCAATAACTCCTCCCCGGAAGTAGGCGGGATTCCACTTTGAACCTGGCGTTGATTAGCTGGACTAGATCTCACTGATTTCATTGGAGAATTGGATGTTAAGCCACGCCCTGCCCCTGGGGGTATTTCAAGAGCCACCCGGGGCAGAGACAGTTAGTTAGAACTTTGCCAGGGGCACGAATAGATCATAGATTGTGATAGTCATAGGGTGGGGGCATTGAGGCGTCGAAGTTGTGTTGTACTCTAGAATAAATATAAGCAAAGGATTCACTGCGTGTCCATTCTTACCTTGTACCCGTCTGGTACTAATAATTATAAGTATATATACGTAGGAGGAAAATCCCTACGTCAGTGGTGACACTCGGTGGGATAATAATAAAAGCCCTACGTCACTGTTATCAACACTAATGATAATGCTATCGTTATCTCAGGGCCTAATCCTGCCTTATCTCCAGGTCTTCAGTACTTCGACTATTCTTTCAGCCTGTTCTCTTCCTATTGTAGATAATTGCCTTCTCCTTAACTTTTTACTTTTTCATCATCTTAATGTTTCCTTCGTGCCAGGGCCTGAGAAGGGCAATTTTCTTGCTTGTCTCGGTGTCACACTCATTAAAAAAATGAGCAAAGTGTTATCATTACTGATTACAACTGATAGCCATAGACAAACTTCAATACATACAGTAAAGTGCAGATGGAAATGTATGATGGTTGAGTATCTGATTATGAACATACATGATTTGTAGTGATTAAAAAACAATGCAGAGTACTATTATTACAAACTGAAAAAAAACAACAACTAGCAAGATATTTGGGAACAAAGTATGGAGGAGAAAGTTACCCTAGGACTGGATATAGCCAGTAAGAATGGAAGAGAAACTGGTGAAAAGTATTAAATGAATAATTTCACTGATTATTAAAGTCGGAGAGAGCGAACACTTCTCTTGTGACCACAACTGCTTCGTCCCAGTGGAGATGACAACTTCGTCCGTTAACTTACCAGCTATCCATTCACCATCTTCGAAAGATGCATTTTGCCCTCCGATATTAAGCCTAATTTTGCTGAAATTATTAGATAGATCAACTCCTGACTTGTCTGATTCCCTTCTTAAGCTTGAAAGAGACACTGCTCGCCGGGGAGGAGATGGGCCAGGGGAAAAACTGCGTCCAAATAGATTGATGGGCATTTTGGAATGACTCTTAGTTTATTACGGGGTCATAAGATAATTCTTACTTACTTTAGCAATATTATAATATGCTGAGTGAGTATTCACATTGAATGCTCTTATGATTACTGTTTTAGACAAACATATAAAATTCAACAACTCTATTAGTATCGTTTTAATATAATTGTAGATTAAAGTGTTAAAATTAATCCGTTTACTTGAAATATTGCCAATAAAAAACAAAAAAAACACGTGTAAATTATAATATTACTTAAGCAGTATTCTTGTTGCCACGGCAACGTTGAATACTTCATTAGGAAAACTAGCTGGAAGGAAAATACTATCTTTTAATAACTATTATAAATTAATTAATTATAATAATTAGTCATCTTTTATTTACTTAACATATATGAGGATTTAGAAAGACATGAAATGAATAGAATAATCGAAATAATCTCCAGAGAGCTTATAATGACAAAGAAATGAAACATAAGCTTAATATAAATAAACTTTTTCGACAGACATATTAATTTTCCCTTTACAGTTAGACAGCTACCGCCTATGAAATCGAAAATTAGACAGCAAACGCCTATTAAATCGAAAATACCAGAGTGATACAATTATAGGTCCGAATTCTTAAACAGTGTAATCCTAGGATACCATATTGTTTAGTTAGCTAGACACACACAAATGAATTTCATAAATGCATCTGACGCGGTTCTGTGTATGACTAGGATCCTGTACGGGATCCTAGTGCTGTCTACCGGGACATTTACACAATAACTTACAAGTCTATGGACAATAATAATATGTAATGACATATAATTTACATTGTTGTTTATGAATAATAATGGAATGATGGTTAGGTTAGTTTACATTAGTTTAGGTAAGTGTACAATAGACTAGACGCATCTCAAGTGCCTCCTCGGTATTTATATTGCACTGGAAAAACAACTTGGGAATTTTTATAAATACCAAATGGGAAACCAGGACAATTATAGTTTCACAATTAATAAGTCATTGAAAAAAGAAGTGATTTTAGAATTGCGAAAAACAAAATTCAAATTGGAATAATCCATCATATGTTTCCGCTTAGTAGAGTGTTCAAGTAGTTATTACAAATTAGAATATTCATATTCCTATATAGATCATACATTGATACATAATTAATGGAATGACGCTTAAGTGATTAAAAAAAAGAAAAAAAAGAATATCTTGAATTTCTGAAGTACAGATACAAGGGTCAGACCTTATATGATGATAAGAAAAACTTCCTTTGCCAATGTGCCCAATCTCAAATTTAATCTTAAATAATATTTCCAAATACTATTAATGACATATCAGAATCATATGTTGTACGTGTAATATACATTAAAAATCTACTATTGATAACTAAGCACAAAATTTAGTCTTATTATAAAAAATATAGAAATCTAATTCATAGATGTGGCACCGTTGCGTCGTTATCATATGACAGAACTGGAATATACAGCTAGAGTGAAATGCAGTAATTGGATGAAAATTAAGGACATTATGATGTTTTTACCATCATGAAACCAATTATTTTGCTGCTGGTGACGGTAATTGGTGTCTCTCACCCGGGAAATTATGTATCAGCCAATGATGGTGAGTGAAAAGAGCAAACATCTTGTTCATTTTTCTTTTCTCACGCAGTAAAAAAAACATGTATGAGTCAAAGTTTTGAAGGCAATATTATTCCTATATGTTAAATATTTATTTTAACATCCCCAGCGGGTGAAATTAAATTGCATAAACGAAAAATTATATTTAAAAGTATCATTAGCAGCGTTTTTCGTAAACTGGAAGCGAACGAACATAAGCTAACTTACAGAGGGTGTGTAAGTAAGCATTTACCATAGTGTGTTTTGGGCATTTTCAAATGGCAGTTTAATTGCTGGTATATGTATGCAAGCACCCCCACCCCGTTTTAAGAAAAACTAATATCGTGAAATTTGTTATATTAGGTTAGGTAAGATAATTGAAATTGCCGTTTTTTAGTTGTAAGAATTTTTTTTTTTTTTGCTAAATATTTATTTTCACACCCCAGTTAGGAAAAATTCTCATGATATATATCATAATATTAGGTTGGGTTGACTTAGGTTAGTTCAGTCTCAGCTAGAAAAACAGTTGATAATAGAAATTAATTGTTTTGTAATTGTAGATCATTTTTCATGGTTTAGTATTTCAGTCTACTTATTGGGGGATATGAAATTAAGCATTTATTCGTAAATGGTTATTTTCACACACCCAATTAGGTAAATGTGTATGATATATTTCGTTTGATTAGGTTAGTTCTGTTAGGGCACGCCCTGTTAACATGTGAAGTGATAGTCAGATTTAATGTTTTGGATATATATATTTTTTAATTTGTGTTTTATTTCACGGATTGGGGCTGTGAAAGTCATCAGTTATCGTGTTGTTGTTTTTTGTTTTTTTTTGGTTGTTTAGATATATTTTCAATGTTTTCTGTTTTTATTTCACTCGTTGAGAATGTGAAGTAAATAATTGGTTAGTATAGTTATGTAAGTTCAGTCCAATTAAGAAATGTTTTGTGGTTGTCTGTCCTAAATGTGGGACTTGATCTAGCAAGTAACATGTTCTGATGTAAAGTAGTTGACATGAAAAGAGGGGTCATGGATGTTAGGTTTATTATATAAAATGGAGACTCTTGACAGTAAGACAGCTGGACAAACCCTAAACTCCTGGGCGCATATATTATCAAGACTCACTAATTAATGTTTTCAGGACCTCATCATGTACCATATTAATATACTGTGACATCTAATGCATCATGACTCTTACTTCCCCAAACCATCTAGTGCTGCCACTTTGAGGATATGGAAAATAATTGACCTAGAAATAAAATAAGGTTGTTAAGTAGCATGAAGCTAGAGCAGGACGAAAGTATATTGAGAAATACTAACTCTCTCGTCGATCACTATCATTCTGGAGTATTAAACATGAAAAAAAGAAAAAAAAATGAAAATTAGGAAGTCAATGCACAGTGTTAGGTAACTGCATGATTATTAGTTTGCAAGATTTTACGTAAAAGGAAAAAATGAGTGATTGAAATTGAAATTTTTTTTGCATATATGTGCTTTGATTTGTCTGTAAAGATTTTACGTAGATGTTTGAAAAATAATAAAGATAAATAATAGCAGTATTAATGCTCTTCACTCAAACTCACTTCATGTTTCCAAAAATATCTTTGAGATCCACTATAGTCTGCATATTGTTAGTACTAGACTAATAAAAACAAATTATTAAGAAAAGATGATTCCCTTGGAATAGTATTCTTGTATTATAATAATAATAATAATAATAATTATTATTATTATTATTATTATTATTATTATTATTATTATTATTATTATTATTATTATTATTATTATTATTAGGAATTGTAGAACGATCACCTGCCAGTACATTGTAAAAAAATTTATTCCATTTGTCTTGTACACCATCTTGCAACGTTTCAAACTTGCACTGAGTTCATATTAATGCCTACACCTACAAAAACAGAACAAACCAGCAAAACAATATATGTACAAATAACTAACAACAATTTATAAGAAAAAATTACATGTATATACATATCCATATACATACTCATATAAGAATCAAATTAAAAATACAAAAAATGTTTAAAAGTTAATGCAATTGACCACATTAGAATATTTAATTTTATAGGATAGCTTGAGCAATCTAAATTTGATTCGGGGTTCTCCCTTTTCATTAAAAGTGATTCCGCAATTCTAATTTCAGTCTCATCTTTTCCTTTGTAAGCTATTTTAAAATTGCTTATTGAGAAATCACTCTTACATTTTTCATGGCAGTGATCCCTAATGCTTGATGACAGAGGTCTTGTCAGGTGTCTGTTTGTTCTGAAACTCAGCTCTTTATGATCATGATATCTTATTGTTAATGACTTCTTAGTCGAACCATAATAGGCCAATTGGCAAATTGGACACTTAAAAATATATACAACCAATGAACAGAAGGGTTGAGGTAGTTGTTCTTTATGATTTGAAAAGGTTTTAAGTTTAAAGTTATTATAAAATACTAAATTAGGGGTAATTTGTGGATAATATCCATTAAATAATTTTGTGATTTCATTTTTAATAAAGGAGTTCGTAATGTTATCCATGCATGGGAATTTGAAAAATAATTTGTGTCTGTGGTCTATATGTAATGGGTTTTGAAGAAACCGTCTTGTTTAAGAAAAGTTTTTAATGATCTGTTTATCATTACTGAATAAATTCTTTATGCAAAATGGTTTTACTCCTAATATGATAAATAGTGTGTGAAAGAATATTAAATTTATTTGTAATAATGATTTTATCAAACAATGTAGAAATCATGCTTAATGAAACTTAATAAAGAAACATGAATTTTAGCAACAGATTATATTATACATATTGACCACAGTAAAAAAAACACTCAGAGTGATAACAGTGAACAAGTTGCTATAGGAAATAGAAATTCATTAGTATAAAATTTTGACGAAGACTTTTGATTCATGTATATACACTGGATTCTATATTTAATTATAGATTTATGTGTGGAGAAGCACGAGCCATGATTTCGTAATATTTTATGTGAATGATGATTTCTTATAACCAATTGATATGAAAGCACACCCAAGTTGTTAGAATTGTTAACAGTCAACCCGCAATATTCTTTCTCATTGTGATGTGTTATGCTCAAGGAAATCATAATTGCAATGTTCTTCCTTATTTACATTTCAGATTCGAATTTATTACTGACGAATTCAGGCCCAGTGGTATTGGATATGCCAATATGGTTTCATGCTGAGTTAATCGATTATGAAGAAGGGGAAGAATTGGAGTGGCAGTGGTCGGATGACCTCTTCCATGCCGAATCAGTTAGTATCTCTTTTTGTTGTGTGATTTTCAGTATGAAGTCACTTCATATGCAATTCAAGAGGCACTTGTGACACCATAATTATGTTGTACTCTTCCAGTAATTTAATATATGAAAAGTAAATGGTCAGAACCAATTTGTTGTTTTTTTGTCATGGTGTACATGAACTAAAGCTAGGTTTTCTGACATATATACAATTTTAATTCTTTTCCAGATTTATCTAAATGCTGGTACTGCATCTTGGAACATAACCTACGATTATGAAACGTATGATTGGTACACCGGGAGAAGGGTTGTCTCCTTAAATGTCAAGAAAAAATTTGCGCCTTTTATATGGCTCCCAAGAGCAAAAAATAGTACGGATTATACGCTTACAAGTATGTTCTATGTTCTGTATTTTATGTATTCATGTTTTCTCATATTTTCAATTTTACATGAAGGATAACATAATGTATGTAGCTTTTAATGATGTTTCATATTGATATAGCTCTTGACATATTCTTTTAGGAAATGTAGCAGTACTGAATGAATGAATTTCAAAAATATCTTTTTGTGAGGATATTATAAATTATTCCCTGAAAAAACTTAATTCTTATATATATCTTTCCTTGATATTCAGCATACTTGAATGGCAAGGTCTCCGTTGTGCAACCAAATGTTACGTTGCAAACCCTAGATCGCATTTCCACAACAAATACTACAAATTTGACTGCAGTTATCCATGACCCTAGAGATTACATGAAACAGAGAACTGAAATGATATCATTCTCTTGGATTATTAATAATACTGTAAGTTGTGTGCTGTTACAAATACTGTATTTAGTTATTGTATAACCCAATAACAAGTGGAGTTTTAAACATAGGATGTATTTTAGTATGAGAGTTGTGTATATGATATCTTCTCTTTTAGACCTGTAATATCTTTTAATGATCATACAGTACTGTAACTTTTGACTTTTATGTACTATATAACATACATCACTAGGTACCCGTAATTTATACCCATGAATGAGGTTTCCTCCTTTTCTCCTTCTTTATATGAAATAGTTTAGTTCTGTGAGTTTTTATGCTCATGGATTGTAATCCTTTTGCCTCCTCCTTTCTCCTGTTCTAAATATTAGAAGTTAGTTTTCAGATTCAGAATTGGTGTGATTCATGTGATAATGGAGCCTCTCATCGCAAGAATGATGAAACGTTCTTGGTCATGAACACTCAAAGTTGTGAAATGTGTTGAAACAAAAGATGAGGTAACATAATTTCTAAACCTAGTGTATATTTTTGTCTTTTTACAGGTACATGCCTCATGTTCCACCCCATCCCTCATCATTAATATTACTGACCCTGGAGATTATAATATTCAAGCTAATGTTGTTATTGAGCTTGCTGATCATGTAATCACAACCACAACTTCTACTACAACTACTACAACAACCACCACCACTACCACTCCCAAACCTAGCAATAAAACGACAACAACCACCAAACCCACTACCACCACTCCTACACCTCCTCCCACACCCCCTACTAATGTTACCACAACACCAGACCCTCCTTCTCCGACTCCCCCTGACTGGAAGTGTGATGGTTATTGGCCAGAGTATGGATTTTACAGAAGTAAAGCTGCTGGGTCAGGAACATACAGTAGAAGTATTCTGAAGCTTGGATATTTCAACGTCAAAGTGTCAGCCTCAGGTAGACTACCAAGTTTTGTAATTCGGCACTGTATATGTATATCCTATACTTTCGTTGTGTAGATATCATGCCATTATATTTAACTCTGATCTTCCCTAAGTATTTACTTCTATGTATGCATTTTACCTTATTAATTAGCATAATCTTCAAAAGCTTAGAAATACTTTGTTGGTGTTGGAATATGACACAGTGGAAAACTTACAAAGTAAGGAGGAAATATTTAAACATTTTTACTTTTTTTTTTAGGCTTGTGGTACTTTATCTCTGCGTATCATACTGTATATGATAGTTACTATACTGTTGACTGTATATAGTATGAGACTATTTACCTTTCACATATGTCAGCATGATTTTATGAAGTCTTTAGTTATTGCTATAGTAAACGTTAAAAGAAAATAAATTTCTTAGTGATATTTTCCTCAGTGCATATTGTTAGAAGTACAGTATTCTTATTGTTCTGAATGGATTTAAAGAGTTAAACTTCGTAAT
Source organism: Halocaridina rubra (assembly GCA_037179515.1). Taxonomy (NCBI): domain Eukaryota; kingdom Metazoa; phylum Arthropoda; class Malacostraca; order Decapoda; family Atyidae; genus Halocaridina; species Halocaridina rubra. The sequence goes on along the minus strand of JAXCGZ010021292.1, from coordinate 22,034 downwards.
TTTATTGTTATAAAGTATTTCTTACAAGATGCTATATTGTGCTGATTTGCAGAGGCCACTTCTGCAAAAGAAACCGAATGACGAAGCAGGGCTTCATCAAACCCTTCCCATGCTCCCCCTCTCCTGCCAAATGCATACTGATAAGAATAAAAAAGACCTGGTAAAGGTTGTTAAAAATAATTCAGGGAGGAAGGGATTACTAAGCCCTAGTTCTTCTATCCCATTAAGTCTCTTCTACAGCACACAGGGTTTACAAGTGTGAATTTCTTTTTCTCATCACCATTACCAATCTTTTTTGCATCATCTAAAGATATAACGTTTGTCAACAGAGCCCATCACACAAGTAAATGTCACTGGCAACACATGGCTTAAACATGGAGCACTTTTGAATTTGTCTGTCTTATGTACTGGCTCTAAACCCTGGGGTTATTGTTCTCAGATTCATCCAGGAAATTACAATGTTACTGGTAACTATGATCATTTGTTGTCCTGAGTCAGCATATAATTGTGTGAGAACTTGTGTTCTCACTGCCTAGCTGTAATCATGTCAGCACTCTCACAGTTACTGTATGTCTTGCATTTTATTTGATCCATAATTTTGTACTGTAAGAATTTTGTTATTGCTAACTCACTCTGTATTAATTCAGTTGTTAATTTTATCATCGCACAAGTTGCTATTCAGTATGGGCATTTACGCTTGCCTTCAGTTGTATTGCTTTTAATGAAATGTTCTTATGAATTTCGTTTCAGGTAATGAAACATGTTATACTCCTACCATGACCAATGATTGCAACTTTCCCATAATTCATTACTTCAGAGATGCCGGTACTCATACTTATCTTCTTATCATTCAAAATGATGTGTCCTTAAAAATTCATCCTATTCCTATTGTTATATATAATGGTAAGTAGCTATGTGTAATGCTGATACTCATACTTATCTTCCTATCCTTTACAATGACATGTCCTGAAATATGTCTTGATTAACTATGCTTATATACAGTGATAAGTACCTATACATAAGGTTTTATAGAGCACTTTTACTCCTAAACAGTGTGATTTTATTATTTGGCAAGATAGTGTCAGTATTGCATTATAGTTTCCAGCTTTTTCTGACACCCTTTTTGTATTGGTATCTCAGGATCTCTACCTGATGTACATTTTTCTCGAATTTCTTGTGTCGTTATATTCTCTTTTGTGGCAATGCAAATATCTTTTCCCTATGCCTTCAGCTGTCTGTCCACTATGATAGTACAAAAGCTTCCCTACTTATGAACATTCGCAGATACGAACAAAAACCTATCCATTTATCAATGTATCTATTACTTTACTGTATTATACTGTATTATTACATTATTATCACAATAGTAAAAGTCATTAATACTGTATACTTTAATGTTTTATGCAGTAGTTAAGTGTCTGTAGCATAAGTACTGTTCAAAATTGCTTATGTGTGTACTGTACAGTACATTTATTTTTACATAAAAACAACTCGTTTGTATGTTGGAGAGTGTCTGTATAATGCTATTTCCCCTTTGTTGCCGCTTTATTAGCTTTTGAGTGTTTTTCTTTGAATCTAATAATCTACTTCATCTGCTTTCCTTTGTACCATATACCCCTTCCAGGTGGATATATGTTAAAGGTGATATGACACTTGTTTGTATGCTGCTTAGAAACATCAGCTAATGGGATCTGTGATATTATGAATATTTTGATGCTTATTATTATTGTTTTATTTAGACTATTTTTAAGTGACGACTTCATCCACAGAAGCTACTTGAGTGGCCACAACCTAAATACAGTTTAAGGCTGTGAGGCTTTATGCTCTCCTATACATGCCTAATCTCTTTTCTAGATAGGTTTTTAGGAAGAAAGACATGTTATGTTGGGAGACCTGGCTACCTTGGCCTCTCCATATTTCTCTTTGTCACTTCCTTCAGTGTATAGTCTTCTTCCTGCATATCTAAGAATTAATTATAATTACTAATTTTCTGTATTCGCACTTGATGGCATTATGTCATAGTAAGTTTTTACTAACATCTGCATAGGCTTCTCTGTGAGGGTGTGTGTTATTTTAATACTAAAAGTAAAATTTCTTTGCAGTGGATCGGAAACCACAGTTGTCGTACATCATCATCCCAGTTTCCTGTAGCTTGATCGTCATTATTATTATCGTGTTTGGCATTGCCTACTTCATTCAGAGTAGAGATAGGTAAGTTTATTCATGCTTCTTCATCTTCTTTGTTTTTTCTTTTGAGATTACACCTACATCCTGCTCATATGTCTACATGCTTCCTGTTTTGTAACTCAGACTCTGTAAAGATCCTTATACCCTTCTCTGAAACTCTTATAGATATTCAAAACGGCATGTTTCATTTCCAGGCAAAGCAGTAAAGGCAAAGTCCTTATTCCTTTATGAATATTTGTCATTACATTTTGCTCGGCTTATATTTTATTTACTGTATTTCCTTGTGTTGGGGGAGAAAGAATACCACTTTAATCCCATGCTTGTTTTAAAAGATCATTAGAAGTGGCAAAGGAGTGGTGGGGCTGGTAGCGCTTCCTTCTTTTACAAATAATATTCCTATCATAAAGCAGTTGGCAGAGGTAGTAGAGATGGTCATTGTGTATTGGTATTCTGCTTATCTGCAGTTATTGTTGTTGTCATTGCCTAGGCTGCATGGCTGAACTGTTCCTTGGCTACATTTGTGGTCACACTGCTGGTACAGTGGGACATTTTAAAAGGTAAAAGTTGCCAGGTTTCAGTTCCGATATCTATCTGAGATGCTCCTCAGATCGTCAGCCGGGGCAAGCCCCAACCCTCCACTGTGATGTCCAGCCTCAACAGTAACCTCCCAGTAAACAGCTTAAACTCTCAGTCTTTGTCAGGAACCAATCTGCCGACCTCATGAATATGAAGCCAGCGCATTACCACTGTACTAGTAGAGGCTTAAAATGACAATAATTTAACTGTCATAGTGTTTTCCTTTGTATCTTTATGGTCAAATACATTTCTACAATCAGCCTTTTCCATTTATCATGGCTTGAGATTGATACTGTGAAAGATTGCTCTCTGTTTCACCGTCCTAAAGCAATATTGTTACGCATTACTATTAAGCTTTTATAGTCTGCTCAGGTTTATGTTATAACAATGCTTCCAGACAGAATATTTTAAGTATGCAACTTCACTATCGAATATAATGTCAGTGACACTCGGTTGCCACAGTTCCTAAATAGGTTATGGATAATGGCTCAGACGTTTTAGTTTTTTGTGCTGCTTTTATTGTTAAAAAGAATAAGAAGGAATTTATTTATAAATATGTATTGAATGATACCAAATTGTAAGAGAACATTGCTGACATACAAAACTAAGATATATAATAGGTCCTTTTCTTATTTATTAATTTGATTTGTAATGAATCCCTAGGTATTGCTGTATAATTTCATTTAAAATTTTTGTTTTAGATACTCTGTGGAAGTTGCTGATTTTGATTTTGGAGCTAGTGAAGACACGGAGTACAAAACTCTGTGTGAGCAATTAAAAGAGGCTTTCACCCAAGCTATCAAAGGTCAGGATTGGGACAGTGATGATGACTCTAAATGGCTAAATCGATCACAGATCGTAGAGAGACCCCGGGTAAGAGACTATGGCACAGTTCCCCGATAAATATTACCTTGTTTGACATCACGCAAGTAAGGCCAATTATTTTGCTTTCAGAAGATTTTAAATATTTGAAAAGACTGTCAGTACCTGTTTCTTTTCCTTGAATATTACACAAATTCAAATTTTCTAGATAATTTATTCCAAGTAAGGGCATTCCGTTATTGAAGAGTTATACTTTAATATCATAGAGTTTTGTGACTGTAGCAAAGTTTGCTGCTCAAGTGCTATGCATTTTACCTCTTGGACCAGATATGACTTCATTTGTAGTTTATCCTAAAACTAAGCAAGATTACAGGAATCTTTATCCTGTAACATATTAAGTATGAAAGTAAGTATTCACAATTTGAAATAATTCAATTCAATTTCATATTATTGCATTAGCTATGGTTTATCGACTGAATTTGATGGGTTCAAAGCTTAGAGGGAGAGTTAGGGAAATCTGTATTACTTAAATTTAGCCACAGCCTATGTAGTTTATGTTATTTGGTTACTCTCTAAGTTAAATGACCTAAAATGTCTCGGCTCCAACACTGGTAGCTCATAGTTTATGGAAAGAAGTATGTTTATGCAGCAGCTGTAGTAAATAAATGGCAGAAGCTAAAAATAATAAGTATACTCCTAGTTAGGTATGTTGATCAATGAGGAGAGAATGCTATGTGAGTTAATGCTTGAGGAGTATTATATTTTTATATATATATTAGGAAATCTTAAAGCAGATGGTAGTTAGAGAATGAAGATAAAATATACAGCATTGGAGAGAGGATGATGCTGTACTTTATGCAGATGAGAGAAAGAATTGAATTGCTAAAAGACTTAATGCAGAGATTGCAACAGAAATTCTATTGCTGGTTTTTACACCTAGAAAGGATGATAAATGAGACTGTTGAAGAGGTTTTATTGTTCAGGTTTACTCGGTTTTTATGCTATTGAATGAGACTCCGTCCTGAAAGGGTCTTAATATTTGGGAGGGTGAATGCCAAGCAAAAAATTAATGCATTTGTAGTAACTGATGTATTTTGATTTAGTTTTATGGAATTACAGCAATTCAGGGTGATGAGACATGGGTAAACTTAGAAACCCTGAAGCCTAAATTTGGAAATGTGCGTATGCATGAATGTGAGTGAAATAGTATGATGGAAGAGATATAAAAAGTGTGAATTTTTTAGTGTGTTTTTATATCATTGCTCCATAATGAGATGTAGGCAGTTTATAGAGATTATTGGCACTAGAATTACTGCATTTTGTCCATTAATTCTTTTTAAAATCTGTTAAAGATGGAGTTCCAAAGAACTATCAGTGATGAACTGATTAGTTTTATTAGTTTCTAGGTGTCTTATGTTTTCCTTAAGTAGAAGTTGCCCATTGCGTACAATATGTACCTTTATTCAGGTCAGGTCCTTATGCAGCACAATATGTACTGTAAGCTGTAACAGCAACTGTAATTTTCATTTCATTTGTGATATTATGTGTCTCTTCTCATTAGATGGAATATATATGGTATTTTTCAGATGCTATAAACAGTATATGGACTCTGTATTACAGTCGTGCATATCATTTGTGTTACAATTCATGTTATGTTGAATTATTGTGAAAAGTAACCTTGCTTTAGAATAGTGTAACCACAAGCTGTGCAGTGTATTTTAATAGATAAATGAAAATATTTGTGATAATAATGTGAAGAATGTTTTAAATTAAAATGCTAGAATAGATTTTCTTAAGACATCTCTGTGTACAGTATTTGTGATTGGGATGAATATGTATCCTTCCATTTATTTCCTTACTCTGCATGCATAAAGTGCTCTATGTTTCAATACCTTCAGTCTTAGGGGACTCCATAAGCTTTATTAGTCTTCTCTAAGGATGATTAGTGTGAAACTTACATATGACAGTATTAACTTTGAACTGAATGACTAGATAGTTTATATTCATCTTTCGGTTCTTTTTATTACTACACATTATATGTATGTCATGTGTGCCATCTAAATGGGATAGAAAAGAGAAAGCCTGATAATCCCTGCCTCTGATTATTTTAGAAGTGGCAGTTGGAAAAAGGTGAGGATGAGCAAGGTATGATGACACCCTGCATACTTCACTATTTTTATAAGTTTTGGCCACCTTTCTGGATTAATCAAGATATGGTGTCATACTGAAAAAACTTAATATCATTATGGGAGTATGGTCATTAGAAACTTGAAGTTCTTTTGTTCCCTTTCTAGAAACAGTGATGCAAGAAAACCGGATTTAGATAATACTCAACATAACTAAAAGTGTATTTTTGCAGGTCCTATTATTAATTGAAACTTAGAAATGGGCGCAACTGTAACAAAAGAAACAAAGTAATTGGAATGCATCTTACCATGTGATCAATTCGTATGACAGTTATTTTGTGGCAAGAAGTTTTTTACCTTACGTTTCAGGAAAACAATTTTTCCCTTGTTAAAGGTAAAGGTTGTGAAGTCTGCTAACCATTGAATACTTTTATTTAAAAGTTTACTCATTGATTCTGCAGAGTTGACGAGCTAATACACAATAGATGGTATCAATTCATCTTGTTACAATATGAATATCTGAGACAAGTTGCTACATACCAAGGATTATTTTTAAGGGAAAAACAAACTAGCAGTATTGAACTATATATTCTTATACGTCTTACCTCGGAAGCTTTTAAGGGAAAAACACACAAGCAGAATTAATATTTATATTTCATGTAGAAAACCGGACGTCTTCACAAATAGCCTAGGTTGTCACAAATAGCCTAGGTTTTCACAAATAGCTGTTATAATGCATCACTGAGCACTGATTATCTGTAATCACGAAAGTTCCTTCTGATTATGAGTATGGTTTTCTCTGATATTAAGTGATGCTGACCATAAAGAATATTTTTACATAAATATATTTAATTTTCTGCTACATTTGAGTTACGTATAAATTCATAGGCTTTCTTTCTAAAGATTTTGTTTTAATGCCAGCTGTGATTTTCTTGTTATGAAACGCAGTTTTCATAGACGATTGCTAAATAGTGTGGTTTCACCATGCACAGATTATCATGCAAGATATACATTTAGTTAGACAATATAAATGCATTTACTTTTGAAGACCAGACTATCAGTTAATGTACGAGTATTAATTAAATTAGTTATTCTCATGTGTAACTAATATAGTTGACTGTTTATCATGTATTTATTAAAGTACTCTTTTTAAGTCTATGTTGTAAAGTATGTTGAAAATAAATAAAAATATACCTGATTAATTTGTTACCGCCCCCTTATTTACCAACTTGAGGGCAAGACTATCTCAGCTCATAACCCCTATCAGTTAGGGTTTGAAGGATACTTTGCTACACTTCTAAACTCTTTTATGAGATAATTCGCTTTGAAATCACTACATCATAGTGGGATATCTTGCTACCCCAAAGTACAACCATTCCCTCTTTCCTTATCCTTAAGTGGTCTTGGTGTAGTGATGCTGTATAAACTACTATTTGAAGTGTAACTCAGTACTTTTTGCATTGCAGTCTAGTAGTTATCCTTCACATTAACGTTATTTGATAAGTAACTTGATAATATTTACAACTAGTGCTCACTTTAACGTCAATAAAGGTCCATTTTCTTGTAACCTATCTTCCTTTAAAAAGCAGATTTATTGTCATCTCAGGGCCTAATCCTCTATATCTTGGTTTTCAATACTTCGAAGATTCTTTCAGCCTGTCTTTTTCCAATTATGTATCATTCCCTTTTTTCTGCCTTGTATTTAACCCTTTACTTTTTGTTCGTCTTAATGTTTTCTTAGTGCCCGGGCCTGATGAGGTCAATTTTCTGGCCTGTCCTGGTGTCACACTCATAAAAGATAAAAAATGTAAACCTAGCAATTTGAAAACTAGGCTACAAGAGGCGATAGGCAACACCTACATTGGTGACCCTGGTTCTATAGCATCTACAAGAGAGATATATCTTCCAGATCAAGCAAAATAATTACGTAGCTAAAACACCAGAAGACGAAAAGCTATGAAGAAAATCACCGCAAAGAGAAATCACATACATACTTCCTATTAAATTAAAGAAATAATATAGATGGAGTCAATTTGCAGAAATTACAGTAATCATTTTGAAGAGAAACAATTTTTTGCAAAGATGTGTCAAGTAAATACTTTTATCAACAGGAAAATGCTTAAGTCCTTTACAGTAGAACACTTAAACACCATATGGGACAGAAGAAAAATCAGGCTTATATTCAAGATGATAGATTTGTAGTGGTCACATAAAGATGACAGCTTCGGAAAACTAAACAAAGCCAAAATAGAAAGCTGTGAACTAAAAGAGGCTCATTCTATAGCCATGCCAAAGTCTGCCAATGCAAAGCAGATCCAAAGTCACTTGGGGTCTGGAGGAGCTCAAAGGAAACGTGATCTAACACCAATAGTAAATCATCAGAATCCATGAATAATCAAAGGTTTGGCTCATTGGCAAAGAACCAAATATAAAAACTTTATGCCTACATAATAGTCCTAAGTCTAATCAGAACGATAACCTACAAGCAGAGTCGGTTCACTGACCTGTGAGGTTGTCCACGGAACAACTTTGTAACAGGAACTTTTTGAGAATGGAGACTGGCTGATATAATGATCATCATTGTCATTATAACCATGACTGCAATATCTGCATTCTTGTCTCCACTCTCAAAAAGGCTGCATTGCTATGGCTGCTCTGTGGATAGAGTAGCAAAAAGCAAAATACAGCATCCCTGCCATTGAGAGGGTAGAAGAACTTAGAACTCATCAGAGCTACACAGATGTAATGAAAATATTGACCAGTGATAACCCGTAAAGACAAGGTCACCATTGCTAGCACTGTTCGGGTCCTACAGTATCTTAAGAAAGAGAATAATATGGACAATTAAACAGAAAGAATATACAACCCTAACTGAGCCCCAGCTTAAAATATGGGAAATCCAAAACAAGAATACGGAGATGACCTGGGAATTTCTTCTAAGGAAGGAAATAGAGAACGAGGAGCATTTATTAGAGATCAGAGAAATAATAGAAAAAAAGAAAAGCCACAGTCATCACTAAAGTGAATTTTACAAAGTTATCTGGCACTATTCCAGGTGGCATTACTTATTCCTAATTTCTTTTCTTTGCTGCAAGTACTGGCTTTTAGAAATTATGTATCCAGCGAGTAGTGTTAGCATATCATGTAATCATTCATATTTTGAGTTTGTGATACTACAAATTTACTTTGAGGTGTCTACTTTTATAATACCTGCCATGGTCTAAAACCTAAAAAAAAAATATTATTTCTTTAAATTCAGAAAGTTATTGGTTAGTAGTCCACAAATTTTGAAACTAATTGTTATCATACATTTTTATCAATATAAATCTTGGCTTAAGAGGAAAAAAATTGAAGATGAAGTGCACACTAAGAAATTATGCGTTAGTCTGCCTACATCTTTAATTTGGAAACAATTATGGTAATGACCGTATTCTTACCTTGGCTTGTAAGTACTTTGAAATAATGTTAGTCCTTTAATAAACTCTTGGTCATCAGTTGTGTTAAATCATAACTATAAAAGAATTTATAAGTTTCTCACATTTAAGGATATTAATTTTTTATCTTTGCTTTTACAACTTCCTGCTTAATGGATATATGAGTCAATGCCATTTTTACCATAGGTGTTTCAACAGTAAAACCAGTAAAAACTGCATGCAGCTAATCTCAAATACATGTCCTGTGTGTTTTTGGATATGTTTGATTGCAAACAGAATCCAATTTTCTCCCTGTTTTTTAGTTTTATGTAGCTGTGAATATGATAGAGCCTAAATTTGAAAAAGTAGTTTACTTCCATTGTGGCTCATGTAAAGTTTCTTCTGTTTGTTGTAATTGAGACCAGGAAATATACTTATAGAATGGCTGTTGTAATTGAGACCAGGAAGTATACTTATAGAATGGTAAAATTTATTTAGTGTCAAGTTATTGTTGTTTCTTGATTAGTCTCTTGAGAAACGAACACTGTGAAACTGTGAGCCAATTATTCTGGTTTATTAGATTTGTAATAATGTTTCAATAACCTATGATTATTGGAGGAATGATAGTAATTTAATATCCAAGAGTAACCCTATTTTTAATCTGCTTCTATGTTTCATCTTTCAGTGTTACTTTCATGTCTTTTCTCAGAGGTTAACATTGTAAATTTTTCTTTTCAGATTCTAGAGGAAGAGGATTAGTATCTAGAATGAGTGCCTTGATATTTCATTTGTTTTGTGTTGAGAAGGTTTTATTGTAATCTGGTGTATTCAAATGCATTATCTTGCCAAAATAATTTAGTTAAAAATAAGGTCACCATATGTATGTATAGAGGGGGATTTTTTGTATGGCAACACCTTTTCCTTCTTGTATAATATTTACGGCCTTAACATCTTTTCCCCTTTGCATACATTTACTTACTTTCCAGAACTCATAGTTATCAATGATAAAGGCATGTTTTAAAGATATACATTCACTCAGTGATATGCAACGATGCATTGCATTTCTGCTCTTAAAGTTCGAGATAGTCAAAATAGCAGGCTTTCACAGGCTGCTTAAAAATATATTTTTTTTATTTGTGTGCTCTCTGCACTATATGCGACTCAGACGGAAAAATTGAAGAGGAATGGATGTCATTTCTTATTGCAAGAGGTGGCAGTATTAGTACTGCATAGAATGAAAGTATCTGAATTCCAGATCCAAACTTAGCACGAGGGTCTGCCCCTCTCTTTCTTTATCTCTTACTTTATTTAATTTTCGTGCTTTTCCTCCAATTCCCTATATCCTTAATCCCCTCCCCCTTCTTCCCTCCTATCCTATCCCATCCTAAAAAAAAAAAAAAAAAAAGTACTGCATAGTATTTATTCAAATCATGTGAAATGTTAAATGTGTGCTTGGAATTACTTCTGTGATGTTTAAAAGATGTGCATCTTAATATTACTGTGTATGGAATTGTTCAGTTGGAATGTAGTATCACCTGAACTTCTATAAGTCTCAAACTGATCTTCAGGCAAGCTTATAACGATTTTTTATCCTTTAAAATTCGTATGCATGATTTGGCTTTGAACGTGAAGCAATATCTTGTTTTCGTTTCCTCATATTAAAGATAACGTCAGATACCTTCATTATGCTATTCATTATATGCTAACAAGAGTTCCAAATGTATCTCAGTATCTGTTGGTGTACAAAAAAGGCGTAAAAACTTTATAATCTCATTTTTACTTCTGTATGCAGTCATATTCGCAAATCATATACAGTATTTCTCTTTACAAGTAGTCATTCTTTGTGTTCAGCCAAGTTTTTCGTATCTCTACAGTTCATTTCGTTTACTTATATCTCCAGTTTCCATTACTGTGCCGAATCATTGCATAGACTAGTTTTTAATTTTCTGAATATAGAATACTTTTTTACATATCTTCAAATGTATTATATAAGGGCTTCTTTGAGAGCTAATTAATTATGAAAGAAGTGTGGCTCAAAAGTTATTTTTGATGCTAAGTGTAAATAACAATACAGGGTGTTATATATATATATATATATATATATATATATATATATATATATATATATATATATATATATATATATATATATATATATATATATATATATATATATATTACTCAGTTGGTGAGAACCCTACTAGCTTCCACAGGGTAGGGCATCTTCTTAAGAATTATATTGAAATGTTTAAAAAAAAAAAGATAATTAAAATATTAAAATTAAAAAAGTAATGATTGTGTGAAAAGTATCCCAGAAGTTTACTTATCTTGTTTTGTAAATTGCTAAATGAATGGTTACTTACGGGCTGTGTATCACTTGGTTATATAAAGTTGCAAGTATATTTTGCAGTTTTATAAATATGGCATCTCTTTAGGGATTTTGTTTTAAAGAAAATTAATTTGTGGAAGAGTAGGTTGATATGTAGAAAGAATACCCTTTTTTCCTTTCATCGATTATTATAATTTTCGAATGCGAATAAAGAAATATTTTTATTTTTATTAATTAGCTATACAGTTAAGGAATAATAACTGTACAGTTAGTTGTAAGTGATATCATAGTATGGTAATATATGGTATCTGTATATGCCTTCACCTGTGTATCAAATTTTTTTTTTTTATTTCTTAATCCCTTTACTGCAAATTAAATTTCAAGCTTATTTTAATAATAGCCGTGAGTTATCAATCAATAACACTGATATATTTGCATTGGTAGAGCTTTTGGAGAAGGGCGAGTCTACTTTCAACAGTTAATGATATTTAACTGTTGGGTGGTTAAGCCTGCTTTTTGCAGTAAAAGGATTAAACCACCTACTCGATAAAGGAAGTGTCAAATTTCTGTTTGAAGTATAGAGGTTGTTTGCAGTCTTCATCCCAATATGTAATGATGTTTTTATGCATATAATCTTTGAGCAATGATGACAATGTAAAAAGCAGGTTTAAGATTAGTTTTAAGAATGTATTCATGATTCTAGTAAATGTCCAGGGCTAAGTAGTTTAAATTTTTATAGAATGAAAGTTCAGTGGAAATACAAATACTGTAGCCTAGTATTTAATATTTTTCCACTACTATCGCAATTGCTTAGTTATAATTTTAAGACTGAACTGATATAATTTATAGATATGCCATTATTACAAAGCTCTTATCATTACTTGTTTATAATTATATGAAAAACTTAAATCATATATATATACAGTATATATATATATATATATATATATATATATATATATATATATATATATATATATATATATATATATATATATATATATATATATATATGTATATATACTATATATATATATACACCAATTTTTTATGAAATATTTCCTAGTCCATGTAATTTTTTTTAAGGGATATAGTCCCTGGTGATGATTAATGCCATTACATAGGTGAAAATTCGTATATTCTTAAGCCCTTCTGTCAGCGAATTGTGTTAAGATGCTATACTGGAGAATATCATTAACAAGACCCTAAAAGAACATTATCTCGAAGGGTGGTATCAGTGGGCTAACCATCCAGCCACATATGAAAATGGTTAATGACAGTGCATCATATTGGATTGAGACTATTGCTTATGAGGTGTTGGAGGAAAACGAGCCAAGGAAGTTTTTATTTTCCAGATATCCCAAATTGGATGAAGTCCTTTGTTTACCTTCAAATTTCAGTGCAGTATTTCAGAAACATGTACTACATCAATTTTGGCTGATACTTTTTCTTAATTCACTATGCACTTATTTTCTAATTTTTGGCAATTCTGTTTTCTAATTCACAGGATTATTATTTACAAGGCAATATGGTGTCATTACTGCAATCCCTTAAACATAACAAACACCTCACACTGCCCTATTCACCTTGTCCCATCACACTATTCAGCACCCTTCCAAAGTTACCAAACAAGTAAATTTGCAACAAGTTACACCTCACATTCATTTAGTCCCGTCGCAACATGGTGTCAGATGCTCCATAAATACCCTCCTTACTAACTTGACACAAAACATTTTTTATGTCATCAATTCAGCTAGGCCAGAACATAGAACACTTCTCATCACATTAGACATAAGTAAAGCCTTTGAAGCCATCCCCCACTGTAATTCACAATTAAATTTTTAACACAAACATGCACAACAAAAAACAATGGCTGGCCAACTACCTTGCAGGCAGGTGTGCACACATCAGAAACTAGAAAGTACCTTAAGGGTTCGTCTCATCACCCACATTCGTTAACACAAAAATGCACATTCAAGCCATACCACACTCGCCCCAAGTATGCACAGCTTCCTACGCAGAGGACATGATACAAGTACACTGACGCACAATCACAGTTACATACCTCCTCCAGACCTACCACAACACACTATAAAAGTGCTTCACCACAAATAAACTTTATTTAGCTTAAGCCACATCCACAGTATCTCTCCCCACAAACTGGACAGCAGCACTAGCAGTCCACATCTCACCATAGACAGCATCCTCTTAACGCACACACCCCTAAACTCTTTGGCGTAACATACAATTCATCAGTGTCCTTTAAATATGTCACCAACACTTAATCCTCTCAGGTCATTTGCCTATACATCATAGAAACCATTACAATAGTATACAAACAATATATGCCCTCATTGATGAAATATGCAAGCCTTGCTTAGGCTTCTCACCTTACTAAACACCCTACACTGCACTAAAAATATTCACAGGCTGTACAGGCACTGCATCTTTCATGTCAACATGGTCAAAGACCATTTTAACTTGAAAGGCTTTCAAATGCTTGCCACAGCCTCAACAAGCTAACTCCACCTGCTACACTACATGGCAGAACACCCACACAGACACACCAATCTTCCCACTCCCGAACCCCAAACCACCCTCTGCAAGTATATCCGTACCCAGTTAATTTGCTGTGCCATACCATCCACTCACAACACACAGTATCATACACAACTTGACATCCATCATCCAAATCCTCCCTTCCCTGTGAAGGGAGGTAATGGAACTTCTATACTGGAAGAATTTTCTGGTTGAATAAGACTTTCATGATTTTCTAATACCTTTCTATACTAAAGTTATTTTTTTTCATTGAACATTTTAAAAAATTAATTAAATAATGTAGTTATGAAAGTAAGACAGTGATATTATATGCCTACATTTTGTCTGCTCCTTTTTGTGTTGCAGAATTCCTCCTCTTAAGCTCTCGTCATTATGTACCTTTAGTCTCCCTATTGAAGTTTCGTCTGTTTTCCATCTCTTTCCAGTTAAAAATTAGTTTGTATGGCCTTGCTTGCATTATTGTTTTCTTTTTCATATTTCAACAAATGAATCTTTACAGCTTCTTTACATAGTAAAGGTTCTTGGTTCTTGACCACCATTTCTCAGCTGCCTTTTCAAGGATCGTCTAAAATATATCCTTTGCTGCCATAACTTCTTGGGCAAGATTCAGTCCCTAATGTGAAGTCTTCCTCATGCCTAAGATTTTGTACTTTTAAAGACTCAAATATTTGTTCAGGGGAAGGGTAGCTTTTCTATTGACAAAGATGGAGACCAACTTCGGTCTAGAAGGTGCCATGAAGAGATCAATGTGATTGAGTTTTGATCATCAGAATTGTTTTGTGTGCTGTTACCCTGCAAGGCAATAATCTTGAAATACACAATTTGTTGTCATTTGGACTTGTTCATATTAGTTTGACAGGCGAGCAATGTGTAATATAAAATGAAAAGGAGTAAAATTGGTAAAGGCATAGTATATGAAATCTTTTCCTTATTCTTTCAATGACTTAATATACGAACAGAGTGCTTATGGCAGTATAAAGCTAGGAAAAGTAACTTTGTAAGTATTGAGAAAATTGTTCTTTCAGTGCTTCACAGAGCCTGGAATTAAAAGACTGTGTTTTCTTTTGTGATGATAGAGCAATGGCATGGTAATTTTGTACATACTAATGTAATTGTACATTTAAAAATATTGTATGTTATAAAGTAGCAATGTTTAGTTGTTTATATTCCATGTATATTTCTCATTAGGTCATACATGACTTTTTATATAATGTTTTCACAAGTTCTGAATTCATATGAAATGTATATCTTGCAACTGTAGCTGTAATAATGCAGTATTTATGTAATAAATAATATCTTTTATCTAATTTGTTTTTCTCTTAAACACCTTTAACATTACAGTACATATTTTTTTTCAAGCTAATATCTGGATAATTCAGGGGAAAGATTTTGTGGCCAGAGTTGAAGAGTAGAACAAACTTCCATATGAGCCATAATGTTATTATTCACTATATGTCAAATGGCCTACAAAGAACCTAAGTCCCCATTCTTCACTATAAATTGCATAAGTAACATTCAACAAAAACATGAATTTTCTCCCAGTTTATGTTAAGAATTCAAAAGAAGTGGACATTGTACTTCAACAATTGTACATAGCCAGTTTTCTCTGTACTGTAGTCAGAAATGACTAGAATTGAAAACCTAACTTTTCACACGCAACAGCTTAGTACTACAATGTTACCTGGTTCTGCTAAATTCTACGAATCCACGTTTTATGCCTGAAATGAAATACAGACGCTCCCCAATACTTGGTATGTTCAAGGGACGAGAGAGGGAGAGAGAAAAGGCTTTTTTCTGATCAACTTCAGACTTTTTGCTACAGTTAAATATATATATACTGTATATATACATATATATATAGAGAGAGAAAAGTTGACCATTAGAAATGGTTTAATCCGCTTCCATATGTACAGGATAGCATTAATTTTTTTTTTCTCTCTCTCTCATGGCTAAAGTTAGCTTAATCCATTATAATTATTATTATTTTTATTATCATTATCCAATAAATACTTAACAGGCTATTTTTGCTAAATTTTAGGCCATTCACGTTGAAACGACGGCTGGCTGTTAAGAGGTTGCCTGACTTTTCTCTCTCTCTCATATCATACGTATTATTATTATTATTGTTATAGTAATAATACTGTAATGAATAGTAATAGCATAATAACTACAACACAGCATTGTGCTGTACACTGTATTAGACACACACTTACATATGTGCATGTATCTTATGTATGTATTGTGTATTATTATTACTGTATTGTTAAAGCAATAATGCTGTCATGAATAGTAATAGCATAATAAATACAGCAAAGCATTATGCTTGTACACTGTATTAGACGCACACATACATACATGCATATATCTTATGTATTTTTGTATAACAAGTATTATTATTATTATTATTCAATAAATAGTTAATTGACTATGTTTGCTACACTGCAGACCATTCATCATGAAATGATGGTTGGTTGGTAAGAAATTGCCTGAATTTTCTCTCTCTCTCACTTGATATGTATTATTATTTAATTGTTGTTATTATTGGTATTAGTACTTTTATTAATGTGAGACAATGATTTTAAACTGACACCAATGCAAAGAACTTCTCATTTTCTCTCTTTCTCTATCATACGTATTATTACTATCTTTATTATAATTATTAGTGTCGTTGATGTTATGAGATGGTAGCACAAATAAATTTTGATCTCTCTCTCTCTCTCTTAAACACATACACATCGTTTGTAGCTCCGGATGTTCGTAATGAGAGGAGCGTCTGTATATTTAATGTCTTTTAATGCAAAACTTGTGGGGGAAATGGAAGCTAAAAAACAATACTCAAGACTCCAAATATTACTTTCACATCAAATATCTCATTTTCTTTGCAGTGAAACATCTTAACATAAAAGGTGCACAATGGAATGTTAGTTCTTGAATTGCATCAGTATTCAGATAAAGAATTAACTTGAAATACATTAATTCTGTCACATTTTCCATCCCTTAACCATGCCATAAATTTTAATATTCATTTTAACAGACATAGTTCAGGGTTTAAATTTGTCAAAGGTACCCAACATATGGAGAAAAATATGATTAAGATCGAGAAAAGAGACCAAAATTTTTGGGTTTTTACAGTATACCTGCTCTCACATATTTCACAGTAAATTAATATATACATCCTAAGGAAGTCCTAAACATTTATTGAGCAACTTAATATAATTTTCTTGATTCATAAAGAAAAGAAAATAGCAAAAATTTACATATACATTTTTACAAGTAATATATCTGCCAGAGATATTCTTCTCATTTCATTACACTTGCAGATGATTTACCAGAAGTATTTCCTTAATACTTGAGTTGTATAAGAGCCTATACACAAACAATGCAGTAGAAGGAACGAATATTTCATTTCAAACTAAAATGAAAAAACATAACTGAGGTGATTTTAGTGATTCAATCCCTGCAATGAGCATAGTTTTAATTAACCAACACCCACTGCATGATCTCCATCTTATGGCAATAGTATTGTTCGTAAGTCAAATAATTTGTTTTCACATACCTACCGAAAGGCAAAGGCTAGGACACAACCCAGTTTCATAAAAATTCGCATCTTCATCAAAGCCCAAGCAATAAATATATATCTTTATAATATTGGTGTCCAAAATTAAATTTACATGGAATAAAATGATTTACCTACACTGTGGAATATCATAAAAAATAAAGCTTACTGAACTCTCGCACATACTATGTACAATACTTTATACTTGCATATAATTTCTACTGTAGTAACTAATTACAATTATCTGTTCACTTTCAGTCGCCTCCACTTGACCCTTCTTCGTACTCTTCATATTCATAATCATCTTCTTCGGCAGGTGCTTCCCCCATATCAACCTAAAAAATAAATCAGCAATATTATATTTCCCATACAGTTGCCTTGGAAAGAGGTATAATATTCATAAAACAAGAATGTATTTAATAACTACAGGAGCACATTAACGGTCATCCTTTGTTAAACAAGGGAAACAGCTTAGCATTTTGCTCCCACCAAAAAGGCCTGAGTTCAACTCCCTAATATGCTTTGCATAGCATCTCTTTGCCTGGTGGTTCGTTCATAAATAAAAGAGAGCGTGCTAGTATCCTATGGTCACCCCTATCAATTTAGCAAGTCTGTGGGTATACCAATAGATGTTTGGAGTTGATGGAGAAACAATATGTTCAAAGGCTCAAGTATTCTATAAAAAAATAATTACAACTGACCAAACATCACCTGAGCATTAAGCTAACTGTTAGCAAAAGCTTACAAAACTGCAGCAGTACAATGAGGTTTCTAATGATGCAAATATAGAGGTAACACGGATTCCTTTAACACGACGCCAAATCAGCTGAGGCTAGCTGGCTGGCCACAAATGAACATAAAAAGAGGAAGATAACAGCATAAGATAATTTTACAAAAATAACATACCGTATTACAGAGAAAGTTTCTGGAATTGAACATTGCATAATGCCTCTAGATGTAAATCAAAAGATCCATGTAGCAAATGAGGGATGTAAATCAAGGAGAGGTATAGAAAGCATGATGGAATAATAAAGTTGATTAAACTTACTGCTGGCCAAAGAAGGAGGAATATTGCGGCTCTAAATGGGTTTATTATATAGTATGCAAGAAAAAAGGGAAGAGAGGTGAACCGAAGTTATGCTGACAATTAGTATGATATTAACTATTTTCTAAGGATACAAATTGTCTACAGCCTTAATAGGTGCTTGTAAAAGTGCTTGTAAGTCACTGAAGTACAATATACGGTATTATTTAAGGAAAATTATAACAAAAGTTATGATAAAGAGTGTAAATGACGCTAATCATTTAAGTTTTGAATGATAATCATTCAACTCCTAACTGAATAGACAATGCTACATACTAAAAACTTGCACATAATTTTTTTTCATTCATACTAAAAACACTAGTTCAGTAAAAAAATACCTATATCCTGTATTCATTTTGTAAACATACTGACACAAAATCAAGCACCTTCCGAGCTGTCTTACAAAGCTAATTTATTAAAGCAAAGAAGATTTGATTAGGAAATAATTACTAAATCGAACATGTATATCTACATTATTGCAAGAGGTTAAAATAATATGAGTCCTATAGGATATAGGGAGTATTTAGGCATTCTTATACTAAAGTCACTAATAATACTGTCTAGATCAACCCTTCCATGTCTTGATGTGCAAGTTTACTTGTTACTTTGTGGTGTGTTTAAGATCTGATATCAACCCACAGGGTGTCCCGTTTCACAAAAGTAAATTAAAAAAGGAAACTGAATATAGAGAAGGGTACAGTCCCCCAATCGCAGGTGGGGCTGAGGACATGGATATGGTATCAGAAGTAAGGGGGAAAAGAGGAGGGAGTTCTCTAGTAATTTTTGTTAAAACATTACGGCCAGGAAAAAGTAAATTTTATTATATAATAGGAATAACTAATGCAACAAGGGCATATGACCTTCCATTTATGGTGTAGTTGTATATCATAATTAACCAGCCAACCATTGCAATACTAGAGCTGAAGGTCATTTAGACTTAAATAGAACTGTCCAGGAAATTTTACATTAAGTCTTTCTTTAGTCACGTTTCTTTTCCAATGCCTTAATCTACATAGAATATTCTTGGATATACCTTACACAACTCTCATTATGTCTTCACATCTGACAAGTCACTACATTCTTCATCTCTGTTCCTCTTTACATTTTCTTTTGCCCAGGCCCAATGAGTTTTTTCACCACACACACACACACACAAGCGATTAAACATTAAAGTTTTTCCTTAACATACAAGCATGCATGGTTACTCATATACAGTTAAATAAAAATCAATAACCTGATTCAAACAAAAATTAGACAGTATCTAACAATAGCACTGAAATATAATACTTAGGTTATAAAACACCTCTCTTGGGTCCATATCTCAATGAAACTCAAGCCATTATAAGAACCTAACAAAATTCTACAGACATACTTTTAGCATGATGTAAGACCCATCATAGAGAGAGGATAGAAAATAGCTGGTAATCCTTCCTCTATGTCTGTTTTAGCTCTGATGTCTCCCTTTCCAGTTCAGTTGTGGCCACCCTTTTGACCAACAATATAGAGCAACTGTTGAAAAAAAATTTGAAAAATATATATCTTAAGCCAACAACAATTCACCTGAACTAAACCAGCTGCAATGGCATATCCAAACATGGCAGAAAATGCAATGAGTCCAGAGAGCAGCAGATTTCTCCCCTTGTTGGGTATATCATCTTTGGGTGGAGAATCTTTATTGTCAGTTCTTTTATGTCCCTCTGTGGAAAAAAAAAATCTAATAATCATTTCAATGATAAAAGCCAGTTAAAAGGAACCATTCTACCATATAACAATGAAAAAAGGAACTTAAAATTTTCATTTTGTAAAATTTACTTAGATCTCTGTCTTTCTATAGCTTCACCGAAGAAAAAAGTTTATACTTTCAACATGAAATCACATTTTGCTGAAGACAACAGCGTTAACAACTATATAAAAAAAAAAAAAAAAATTGGATTCCCAAAACGCTCACCTGTCTTTACACATTTGTTTTTTTATGTATGGAAATATGTCAAGGATAAGGTTTATGTCACAAAACCTGCGCCAATCTTGATTCTATAAGAGGAAAATATAAAGATGGGAATTCCCAGGCTCATTGCTCCACCACATTTAGTAGACTTTTAAGAGAGGAAGGGGAACAAAGTGGTATTCTTTTCCCTTCACACCAGAAGGAAAGAAGAAATTGTAGAGTAAGAGGAAAGAAAAGTAAATGTAAAAAAAAATGCCAAGTACATGAGAACGAAAATGGGAGGCATAAGACACTCAACTCCTCACTTGGATAAAATCCATCCATCTAAAAGTTATAGCATGTATTATCCTGATTTTAAAAGGAAATAATATTAATCAGAGTATCTGTAATATAGGTGTCTATAAAAAATGTTATAATTGACATTTAACCCATCTTATATACCTGGTAATCAAATATGCAAACTAGAACTCAATAGTAACAGCATCCCCGAGTTGGAATCTAGATCATAAAAATATTCCATCACTTCCTTGAAATTATATTTTCTAATTAGCTCTTTTATCCTTTGTAAGGGAGATTGAATTCCACACTTGTACTTTCTGCAGGTAATAGCAGCCAACTAAAAGATACAGGGGAGCCAAGCCTGAAAATGATTAATTCTCTCCCAACCCTACTACCGCAAATATAACAATAACAGTAAATGGATATATTGT
Source organism: Halocaridina rubra (assembly GCA_037179515.1). Taxonomy (NCBI): domain Eukaryota; kingdom Metazoa; phylum Arthropoda; class Malacostraca; order Decapoda; family Atyidae; genus Halocaridina; species Halocaridina rubra. The sequence continues at coordinate 727 of JAXCGZ010021292.1, read as the reverse complement.
AACACAAATACCAAGAATAAATCAAAAAAGTCACGCTATACACCAATACTATTCTTATCAAAATACTGATACTGGAAAAGAAGTAAAGCAAGTCAAAAGTTCGATACCATTGTTATGAGAAATATTACTACTGAGTATGAAACTATATATTTCCATAATAATTTTTTCTCTCCTAAAAATTAATACCGGAACTTAAAAATATAATACGTATACTAACGGGAATAGAATATATCTGAAATTACTTACTTCTCTTGTAATGTTCCTCAGCACGAAAATCTTTAAAGTAAAGACAAAATATATTAAATGCACCGTAAAATTTGATACGAATTTCAGAGAGGATAACAACATGAACGCCAGTGTTCAATACATTAATAAATACCATCATACAATACCAAAAGGTACAACAGTTATGGAGAGAAACCCGAAAATTTGTTACATGTACTTTCTTTTTCATTTTTATCTGCGTTAGGAAGGGGTGACATATGTTAAGCTAATGCTACTGAAGATTAGGGTATAAGGACCTAAAGAGATAAGCCAGTCAACAACTTTTCAAACCCACTTAATATATTAGGCCAATGGCCTTCTCAGAAACAGTCTAACTATAGTTGACTGATAATCAGGCAAAGTTTATATTCTAAGCTTTAAATACATTCAACCCTCAATTTTAAAAACCTCAATTCAACAATTTTTGGATTTAATGGACAAAATATATGGAGCAGTAGATTTA
>JAXCGZ010021291.1:50000-58864 GCA_037179515.1 Halocaridina rubra | reverse complement strand
CGAACCTAGGCCTTTTGATTACTAAGTCAAGGCGCTACCACTACACCACAGAAGGTTAAAAGGAACCCAACCTTATAGCTTATATCTGCTATACTTAGGAATGAACGCATTCTAACTGAATGCCACAATGTTCATATTACAGATTCCCCAACCTCACTCGTGGCTTCATTTTAGCATTTAATTCAAATCCCAATCTCATTCGGGCCATGAAATTATCAGATAAGCACATTACATATGTGAAAACATGAATCATTTTTTACCCCGACCGGGACTTTTGATTACTAAGTCAAGGCGCTACCACTACACCACAGAAGTTTAAAAGGAACCCAACCTTATAGCTTATATCTGCTATACTTAGGAATGAACGCATTCTAACTGAATGCCGCTATGTTCATATTACAGATTCCCCAACCTCACTCGTGGCTTCATTTTAGCATTTAATTCAAATACCAATCTCATTCGGGCCATGAAATTATCAGATAAGCACATTACATATGTGAAAACATGAATCATTTTTTACCCCGACCGGGACTCGAACCTAGGACTTTTGATTACTAAGTCAAGGCGCTACCACTACACCACAGAAGGTTAAAAGGAACCCAACCTTATAGCTTTTATCTGCTATACTTAGGAATGAACGCATTCTAACTGAATGCCACTATGTTCATATTGCAGATTCCCCAACCTCACTCGTGGCTTCATTTTAGCATTTAATTCAAATTGCAATCTCATTCGGGCTATGAAATTATCAGATAAGCACATTACATATGTGAAAACATGAATCATTTTTTACCCCGACCGGGACTCGAACCCAGGACTTTTGATTACTAAATCAAGACGCTAGCACTACACCACAGAAGGTTAAAAGGAACCCGACCTTATAGGTTATATCTGCTATACTTAGGAATGAACGCATTCTAACTGAATGCCATTATGTTCATATTACAGATTCCCCAACCTCACTCGTGGCTTCATTTTAGCATTTAATTCAAATCCCAATCTCATTCGGGCCATGAAATTATCAGATAAGCACATTACATATGTGAAAACATGAATCATTTTTTACCCAGACCGGGACTCGAACCTAGGACTTTTGACTACTAAGTCAAGGCGCTACCATTACACCACAGAAGGTTAAAAGGAACCCAACCTAATAGCTTTTATCTGCTATACTTAGGAATGAACGCATTCTAACTGAATGCCACTATGTTCATATTACAGATTCCCAAACCTCACTCGTGGCTTCATTTTAGCATTTAATTCAAATCCCAATCTCATTCGGGCCATGAAATTATCAGATAAGCACATTGCATATGTGAAAACATGAATCATTTTTTACCCCGATCGGGACTCGAACCTAGGACTTTTGATTACTAAGTCAAGGCGCTACCACTACACCACAGAAGGTTAAAAGGAACCCAACCTTATAGCTTATATCTGCTATACTTAGGAATGAACGCATTCTAACTGAATGCCACTATGTTCATATTACAGATTCCCCAACCTCACTCGTGGCTTCATTTTAGCATTTAATTCAAATTGCAATCTCATTCGGTCCATGAAATTATCAGATAAGCACATTGCATATGTGAAAACATGAATCATTTTTTACCCCGACCGGGACTCGAACCTAGGACTTTTGATTACCAAGTCAAGGCGCTACCACTACACATAGCAGATATAAGCTATAAGGTTGGGTTCTTTTTTACCTTCTCTGGTGTAGTGGTAGCGCCTTGACTTAGTAATCAAAAGTCCTAGGTTCGAGTCCCGGTCGGGGTAAAAAATGATTCATGTTTTCACATATGTAATGTGCTTATCTGATAATTTCATGGCCCGAATGAGATTGGGATTTGAATTAAATGCTAATATGAAGCCACGAGTGAGGTTGGGGAATCTGTAATATGAAAATAGTGGCATTCAGTTAGAATGCGTTCATTACTAAGTATAGCAGATATAAGCTATAAGGTTCGGTTCCTTTTAACTTTCTGTGGTGTAGTGGTAGCGCCTTGACTTAGTAAGCAAAAGTCCTAGGTTCGAGTCCCGGTCGGGGTGAAAAATGATTCATGTTTTCACATATGTATTGTGCTTATCTGATAATTTCATGGCCCGAATGAGATTGGGATTTAAATTAAATGCTAAAATGAAGCCACGAGTGAGGTTGGGGAATCTGTAATATGAACATAGTGGCATTCAGTTAGAATTCGTTCATTCCTAAGTATAGCAGATATAAGCTATAAGGTTGGGTTCCTTTTAACCTTCTGTGGTGTAGTGGTAGCGCCTTGACTTAGTAATCATAAGTCCTAGGTTCGAGTCCCGGTCGGGGTAAAAAAATGATTCATGTTTTCACATATGTAATGTGCTTATCTGATAATTTCATGGCCCGAATGAGATTGGGATTTGAATTAAATGCTAAAATGAAGCCACGAGTGAGGTTGGGGAATCTGTAATATGAACATAGAGGCATTCAGTTAGAATGCGTTCATTCCTAAGTATAGCAGATATAAGCTATAAGGTTGGATTCATTTTACCATTATGTGGTGTAGTGGTAGCGCCTTGACTTAGTAGTCATAAAGCCTAGGTTCGAGTTTCAGTCGGGGTAAAAAAATTATTCATGTTTTCACATATGTAATGTGCTTATCTGGTTATTTCATGGCCCGAAAGAGATTGGGAATTGAATTAAATGCTAAAATGAAGCCACGAATGAGTTTGGGAATCTGTAATATGAACATAGTGGCATTCAGTTAGAATGCGTTCATTCCTAAGTATAGCAGATATAAGCTATAAGATTGGATTCATTTTAACCTTCTGTGGTGTAGTGGTAGCGCCTTGACTTAGTAATCATAAGTCCTAGGTTCGAGTCCCGGTCGGTGTAAAAAAAATGATTCATGTTTTCACATATGTAATGTGCTTATCTGGTTATTTCATGGCCCGAATGAGATTTTGAATTGAATTAAATTCTAAAATGAAGCTACGAGTGAAATTGGGAAATTTGTAATATGAACATAGTGGCATTCAGTTAGAATGCGTCCATTCCTAAGTATAGCATATATAAGCTAAAAGGTTGGATTCCTTTTAACCTTCTGTGGTGTAGTGGTAGCGCCTTGACTTAGTAATCATCAGTCCTAGGTTCGAGTCCCAGTCGGGGTAAAAAAAGATTCATGTTTTCACATATGTAATGTGCTTATTTGGTTATTTCATGGCCCGAATGAGATTGGGAATTTAATTAAATGCTAAAATGAAGCCACGAGTGATGTTGGGGAATCTGTAATATGAACATAGAGGCATTCAGTTAGAATTTGTTCATTCCTAAGTATTGCAGATATAAGCTAAAAGATTGGATTCATTTTAGCCTTCTGTGGTGTAGTGGTAGCTCCTTGACTTAGTAATCATAAGTCCTAGGTTCGAGTCCCGGTCGGGGTAAAAAAATTATTAATGTTTTCACATATGTAATGTGCTTATCTGGTTATTTCATGGCCCGAATGAGATTGGGAATTGAATTAAATGCTAAAATGAAGCCACGAGTGAGGTTGGGAAATCTGTAATATGAACATAGTGGCATTCAGTTAGAATGCGTTCGTTCCAAAGTATAGCAGATATAAGCTACAAGATTGGATTCCTTTTAACCTTCTGTGGTGTGGTGGTAGCACCTTGACTTAGTAATCATAAGTCCTAGGTTCGAGTCCCGGTCGGGGTAAAAAAATGATTCATGTTTTCACATATGTAATGTGCTTATCTGGTTATATCATTCCCAGAATAAGATTGGGAATTGACTTAAATACTAAAATGAAGCCAAGAGTGAGGTTAGGGAATCTGTAATATGAACATGGTGGCATTCAGATAGAATGCGTTCATTCCTAAGTATAGCAGATATAAGCTAAATGTTGGATTGCTTTTAACCTTCTGTGATGTAGTGGTAGCTCGTTGACTTAGTAATCATAAGTCCTAGGTTCGAGTCCCGGTCGAGGTAAAAAAATGATTCATGTTTTCACATATGTAATGTGCTTATTTGGTTATTTCATGGCCAGAATGACATTGGGAATTGAATTAAATGCTAAAATGAAGCCACAAGTGAGGTTGGGGAATCTGCAATATGAACATAGTGGCATTCAGTTAGAATACATTCATTCCTAAGTATAGCAGATATAAGCTATAAAGTTGGATTCCTTTTAACCTTCTGTGGTATAGTGGTAGCGCTTTGACTTAGTAATCATAAGGCCTATTTTCGAGTCCCGGTCGAGGTAAAAGAATTATTCATGTTTTCACATATGTAATGTGCTTATCTGGTTATTTCATGGCCCGAATGATATTGGGAATTAAATTAAATGCTAAAATGAAGCCACGAGTGAGGTTGGGGAATCTGTAATATGAACATAGTGGCATTCAGTTAGAATGCGTTCATTCCTAAGTATAGCAGATAAAAGCTATAAGGTTGGATTCCTTTTAACCTTCTGTGGTGTAGTGGTAGTGCCTTGACTTAGTAATCATCAGTCCTAGGTTCGAGTCCCGGTCGGGGTAAAAAAATGATTCATGTTTTCACATATGTAATGTGCTTATCTGGTTATTTCATGGCCCGAATGAGATTGGGAATTGAATAAAATGCTAAAATGAAGCCACGAGTGATGTTGCGGAATCTGTAATATGAACATAATGGCATTCAGTTAGAATGCGTTTATTCCTAAGTATAGCAGATATAAGCTATAAGGTTGGATTCCTTTTAACCTTCTGTGGTGTAGTGGTAGCGCCTTGACTTAGTAATCATAAGTCCTAGGTTCGAGTCCCGGTCGGGGTAAAAAATGATTCATGTTTTCACATATGTAATGTGCTTCTCTGGTTATTTCATGGCCTGAATGAGATTGGGAATTGAATTAAATGCTAAAATGAAGCCACAAGTAAGGTTGGGGAATCTGTAACATGAACATAGTGGCATTCAGTTAGAATGCGTTCATTCCTAAGTATAGCAGATATAAGCTATAAGATTGGTATTCCTTTTAACCTTCTTTGGTGTAGTGGTAGCACCTTGACTTAGTAATCAAAAGTCCTAGGTTCGAGTCCCAGTCAGGGTAAAAAAATGATTCATGTTTTCACATATGTAATGTGCTTATCTTTTTATTTCATGGCCCGAATGAGATTGGGAATTGAATTAAATGCTAAAATGAAGCCACGAATGAGTTTGGGAATCTGTAATATGAACATAGTGGCATTCAGTTAGAATGCGTTCATTCCTAAGTATAGCAGATATAAGCTATAAGATTGGATTCATTTTAACCTTCTGTGGTGTAGTGGTAGCGCCTTGACTTAGTAATCATAAGTTCTAGGTTCGAGTCCCGGTCGGGGTAAAAAAATGATTCATGTTTTCACATATATAATGTGCTTATCTTGTTATTTCATGGCCCGAATGAGATTGTGAATTGAACTAAATGCTAAAATGAAGCTAAAAGTGAGGTTGGGAAATCTGTAATATGAACATAGTGGCATTCAGTTAGAATGCGTTCATTCCTAAGTATTGCAGATATAAGTTGCAAGATTGGATTACTTTTAACCTTCTGTGGTGTAGTGGTAGTGCCTTGACTTAGTAATCATAAGTCCTAGGTTTGAGTCCCGGTCAGGGTAAAAAAATTATTCATGTTTTCACATATGTAATGTGCTTATTTGGTTATTTCATGGCTCGAATAAGATTGGGAATTGAATTAAATGCTAAAATGAAGCCATGAGTGAGGTTGGCGAATCTGTAATATGAACATAGTGGCATTCAATTAGAAAGCGTTCATTCCTAAGCATAGCAGATATAAGCTATAAGACTGGATTCATTTTAACCTTCTGTGGTGTAGTGGTAGCGCCTTGACTTAGTAATCATAAGTCCTAGGTTCGAGTCCCGGTCGGGGTAAAAAAATGATTAATGTTTTCACATATGCAATGTGCTTATCTGGTTATTTCATGGCACGAATGAGATTGGGAATTGAATTAAATGTCAAAATGAAGCCACGAGTGAGGTTGGGGAATCTGTAATATGAACATAGTGGCATTCAGTTAGAATGCGTTCATTCCTAAGTATAGCAGATATAAGCTACAAGATTGGATTCATTTTAACCTTCTGTGGTGTAGTGGTAACGCCTTGTCTTAGTAATCATAAGTCCTAGGTTCGAGTCCCGGTCTAGGTAAACAAATTATTCATGTTTTCACATATGTAATGTGCTTATCAGGTTATTTCATGGCCTGAATAACATTGTGAATTGCATTAACTGCTAAAATGAAGCCACGAGTGAGGTTTTGGAATCTGTATTATGAACATAGTTCCATTCAGTTAGAATGCATTCATTCCTAAGTATAGCAGATATAAGCTATAAAGTTGGATTCCTTTTAACCTTCTGTGGTGTAGTGGTAGCGCCTTGACTTAGTAATCATAAGGCTTCGGTTCGAGTCTTGGTCGAGGTAAAAAAATTATTCATGTTTTCACATATGTAATGTGCTTATCTGGTTATTTCATGGCCTGAACTAGATTCCGAATTAAATTAAATGCTAAAATGAAGCCACGAGTGAGGTTGGGGAATCTGTAATATGAACATAGTGGCATTCAGTTAGAATGTGTTCATTCCTATGTATAGCAGATATAAGCTATAAGGTTGGATTCCTTTTAACCTTCTGTGGTGTAGTGGTAGCGCCTTGACTTAGTAATCATAAGTCCTAGGTTCGAGTCCCGGTCGGGGTTAAAAAATGATTCATGTTTTCACATATGTAATGTGCTTATCTGGTTATTTCATGGCCCGAATGAGATTGGGAATAGAATTAAATGCTAAAATGAAGCCACGAGTGAGGTTGCGGAATCTGTAATATGAACATAGTGGCATTCAGATAGAATGCGTTCATTCCTAAGTATAGCAGATATAAGATATAAGGTTGGATTCCTTTTAACCTTCTGTGGTATAGTGGTAGCGCCTTGACTTAGTAATCATAAGTCCTAGGTTCGAGTCCCGGTCGGCGTAAAAAAAATGATTCCTGTTTTCACACATGTAATGTGCTTATCTGGTTATTTCATGGCCCGAATGAGATTGGGAATTGAATTAAATGCTAAAATGAAGCCACGAATGAGGTTGGGGAATCTGTAATATGAACATAGTGGCATTCAGTTAAAATGCGTTCATTCCTAAGTATAGCAGATATAAGCTATAAGGTTGGATTCCTTTTAACCTTCTTTGGTGTAGTGGTAACGCGTTGACTTAGGTTCGAGTCTTGGTCGGTGTAAAAAGATGATTCATGTTTTAACATATGTAATGTGCTTATCTGGTAATTTCATGGCCCGAATGAGATTGGCAATTGAATTAAATGCTAAAATGAAGCTACGAGTGAGGTTGGGGAATCTGTAATATGAACATAGTGGCATTCAGTTAGAATGCATTCATTCCTATGTATAGCAGATATAAGCTATAAAGTTGGATTCCTTTTAACCTTCTGTGGTGTAGTGGTAGCGCCTTGACTTAGTAATCATAAGGCCTAGGTTCGAGTCCCGGTCGAGGTAAAAAAATTATTCATGTTTTCACATATGTAATGTGCTTATCTGTTTTATTTCATGGCCCGAATGAGATTGGGAATTAAATTAAATGCTAAAATGAAGCCACGAGTGATGTTGGGGAATCTGTAATATGAACATAGTGGCATTCAGTTAGAATGTGTTCATTCCTAAGTATAGCAGATATAAGCTATAAAGTTGGATTCCTTTTAACCTTCTGTGGTGTAGTGGTAGCGCCTTGACTTAGTAATCATAAGTCCTATGTTCGAGTCCCGGTCAGGGTAAAAAAATTACTCATGTTTTCACATATGTATATGTGCTTATCTGGTTATTTCATGGCCCGAATGAGATTGGGAATTGAATTAAATGCTAAAATGAAGCCACGTGTGAGGTTGCGGAATCTTTAATATGAACATAGTGGCATTCAGTTAGAATGCGTTCATTCCTAAGTATAGCAGATATAAGCTATAAAGTTGGATTCCTTTTAACCTTTTGTGGTGTAGTGGTAGCGCCTTGACTTAGTAATCATAAGTCCTAGGTTCGAGTCCCGGTCGGGGTAAAAACGATTCATGTTTTCACATATGTAATGTGCTTATCTGATTATTTCATGACTCGAATGAGATTGGGAATTGAAATAAATGCTAAAATGAAGCCACAAGTGAGGTTGGGGAATCTGTAATATGAACATAGTGGCATTCAGTTAGAATGCGTTCATTCCTAAGTATAGCAGATATAAGCTAAAATGTTGGATTTCTTTTAACCTTCTGTGGTGTAGTGGTAGCGCCTTGACTTAGTAATCATAAGTCCTAGGTTCGAGTCCCAGTTGAGGTAAAAAAATGATTCATGTTTTCACATACGTAATGTGCTTAACTGGTTATTTCATGGCGCAAATGAGATTGGGAATTAAATTAAATGCTAAAATGAAGCCACGAGTGAGGTTGGCGAATCTGTAATATGAAAATAGTGGCATTCAGTTAGAATGCGTTCATTCCTAAGTATTGCAGATATAAGCAATAAGGTTGGATTCCTTTTAACCTTCTGTGGTGTAGTGGTAGCGCCTTGACTTAGTAATTATAAGTCCTAAGTTCGAGTCCCGGTCGGGGTAAAAAAATGATTCATGTTTTCACATATGTAATGTGCTTATCTGGTTATTTCATGGCCCAAATAAGATTGGGAACTCAATTAAATGCTAAAATGAAGCCACGAATGAGGTTGGGGAATCTGTAATATGAACATAGTGGCATTCAGTTAGAATGCGTTCATTCCTAGGTATTGCAGATATAAGCTATAAGGTTGGATTCCTTTTAACCTTCTCTGGTGTAGTGGTAGCGCCTTGACTTAGTAATCATAAGTCATAGGT
>JAXCGZ010021291.1:42500-45000 GCA_037179515.1 Halocaridina rubra | reverse complement strand
CTCATGATTTCATGGTTATTTAGCTTATAACTAGTATTGTCTTTTATAGTACCCATTTTAACTACTTTACATTTTTCAACATTAAATTCCATTTGCCATTTGTCCGACCATTCAGATAATCTATTTAGATCTTCCTGTAAAGCATGAATGTCTTCTTTTCCATTTATAGTTCTACCTATTTTAGTGTCGTCTGCGAATTTACTTAGGTTACTACTGATATCCGAATCCAGATCATTTAGATATACGATGAATAATAGAGGACCCAGTACCGAGCCTTGTGGTACCCCGCTTGTAACCGAGCCCCACTCTGATTTCTCTCCATTTATGCAAACCCTCTGTTTTCTGTCTTTTAACCATTGTTTGATCCATCTGAGCACAGCTCCTCCTATACCATGAGCTTCCAGCTTTTTAACTAATCTTTTGTGAGGAACTCTATCAAAAGCTTTGCTAAAATCTAGATATATTGTATCATATTCTTTGCCACAATCTACTGCCTCGTAAACTTCTGAATAAAAAGACAGTAAGTTTGTAAGGCACGAAAAACCCTTAAGAAACCCGTGTTGTGAAAGTTTTATCAGTCTGTGTAATTCTAGATGTGCCCTTATTTTATTTGCAATTATGGATTCTAGAATCTTACCCACTGTTGACGTTAAACTTACCGGCCTATAATTATTCTTTTTAACATGTTCTCCTTTTTTAAATATTGGTACCACATCTGCCAATTTCCACTCCAATGGGTACCGATCCTAATTTTATTGAATTATTAAATAATGCAGTTAGAGGACAACTAAGCTCTTCCTTGCATTTCTTTAATATTCTAGCATATATTCCATCAGGTTCCGGAGATTTATGAGCCTTTAATTTATCTATTTCTTTTATTACCTCCTCTCTCGTAATATTTATTGAACTAAGTATATTATCGGGACTGTCTCTGTAAATGGATTCTACTTCCGGAATATTTTCCAAGTTTTCATTTGTAAATACAGATAAGAAATAATCATTTAAACATGTACACATCACTTTATCGTCATCTGTGATATGGCCATTGGCTACTTCAATTGGTCCGACTTTTTCCTTAAATTTTGTTTGATAATGTTGATAAAACCCTTTAGGATTTTCTTTTGCTTCTCCTGCTATTCGAACTTCGTATTTTCTTTTCGACTCTCTAACTATCTTTTTAACTTCCCTGTTTAACTGTATATATTGCTGCCTCACCTGCTCTTCACCTCTTTTTAGTTTCCTGTATATTCCTCTTTTAATACCTATAAGATTCTTTATTCTATTGTTCATCCATTTAGGGTCATTTTTTCTTGATCTGCAATGTTTCATGGGAATATAGTCTCTCTGACTATTCTTAAGAGTCATGACAAAATTGTTATATTCCTCATCCAAATTTATATTAACTGACGGGCTGCTGTTCTTTCCTGTGAGAGAATTTAATGTATTGATCTTATCTTGTGATAATCCTTGGCATGTGGTACCCAAATTTCGGGGTAATCCGCTACCTGCGACCTGACCTGCTGGATTAACTACCCACATCTGTACCCCAGAAATCCCTTCCCATACCTCATTAGATAATTTAGTTTTTAAGCCCTCAAAATCTCCTGATCTAAAGTTTGGAACAATATTCTTATTTTCCTTTATAGTTTCCTTGAAAATTATGTTAAATCTAATGGAATCATGGTCACTGTTGCCCAATTTTTCACCAACTTCTAAATTTGTAACCATATTCTCTCTATTACTAAGAACTAAATCTAGTGTATTTACCCCCCCTGTTGCTTCATGTACATGCTGAGAAAGGAAATTGTCTTCTACTACTTCAAAAAACTCCTTAGAGCTACTATCACCTGTTATGGTTTCCCAGTTAATATGTCTAAAATTAAAATCGCCTACAATGCAAACTCTATTTGACCTGCTCACTTTAGAAATTTCATCGTATATAACTTGCGACTCTATATTATCTATATATATATATATATATATATATATATATATATATATATATATATATATATATATATATATATATATATATATATATATATATATATATATATATATATATATATATATATATATATATATATATATATATATATATATATATATATATATATATATATATATATATATATATACATATATACATATACATATATCACATATATATATTCACATATATATATTCACATATATATATATATATCATATATATATATATATATATATATATATATATATATATATATATATATATATATATATATATATATATATATATATATATATATATATATATATATATATATATATATATATATATATATATACATACATACATACATACATACATACATACATACATACATACATACATACATACATACATACATATATATATATATATATATATATATATATATATATATATATATATATATATATATATATATATATATATATATACATATATATATACATATACATATATATATTTACA
>JAXCGZ010021291.1:7500-20000 GCA_037179515.1 Halocaridina rubra | reverse complement strand
CCCCTTTTGGAATCCGCACTTGAAAAAGCACATAGCTAAGCTTGAAAAAGTTCAAAGACATGCCACGAAACTGGTGCCAGAAATACGCAATCTCGGTTATGATGAGAGGCTGAGGGAATTAGACTTGCCATCACTCGAAGCTAGAAGAGTAAGGGGGGATATGGTGACAGTCTTTAAATTCCTTCATGGTTATGATAGAGTGGATAGGGATCGATATTTCGATATGGCTGGCTCTAGAACTAGAGGTCATAGTTTGAAGCTTCGGAAGAAAACTTGTTTGCAGGATGTAAGGAAATACTTTTTCAGTGTAAGAGTAGTTGATAATTGGAATTCGCTAAGCGAGGAGGTAGTTAATGCTACCTCAATCCATAGTTTTAAGGACAAGTATGATAAGTATCACTAAGCCTAAAAATGGAACCGATCAGGAGACGGGAAGATACGAGCTTTGGGCTCTTTCCCGTAAACACAATTAGGTAATCACAATTAGGTAATCACACAGTCATGCACACGCATGCACACCCACATTGTTGATGGAGTATATCATTGAAGATATTCTGCCTGAGAGTAGAGGCACTGAGGACATGAGGAGGAACTATCAGAAAGGAGATTACATCAAAATGAATGAGCTTTTTGCAGTTATTGACTGTAGAACCTTATTTTACAACAAATCTGTACATGAATTGTATGACATCTTTTTTGAGAAATATGGGAAGATAGTAGATTGCTGCATACCTGTCACCAAAGTAGGTGTAATTCATGCCAGAGAGAAATGGTTCGATAATGAGTGTAAAAGAGCTAAGGAGTGGAGAGACAAATGCTGGAAAATGTATAGGAGGAGAAAAAACATAAATGCCTGGCAAACCTACAAAAGAGCAAGAAATGACTACCTAAGTAAAAGAAGAGAGGCAGAGAGAGACTATGAGAGGGACATCACCAGGATGGCTAAAGAAAATCTAAAGCTTTTCCACAGCTTTATTAGAGGAAAACTGAAGGTAAAAGAACAGGTTTTAAGGCTAAAGAGAGCGGATGGAAGCATAACTGATACGGATGAAGAGATCTGCAAAGAATTGAACAAGGAGTTTTAATCAGTATTTACAGTAGATTATACCCCACCCCCTCAGATTGCAGAGATAGAAGCTCAAGGGCCGGCATTACAGAACATCAACATTACAGCCACAGAGGTATGCAAAGCGCTGATGGAGTTAGAAGTTCATAAAGCTACAGGTCCTGATGACATATCCCCTCATGTGCTTAAAAAATCTGCAATCTCAAGATCAGTGGCACTAAGTATCATATTTAAAAAGTCACTGGAGTCAGGGTGAGATTCCAAGATGCTGGAAACAAGCAAACGTGATACCTATCTTCAAAAAGGGAAGGAGGGATACGGCTCTGAACTATAGACTAGTTTCTTTGACCAGCATAGTTTGCAAAGTTATGGAGAAGCTATTAAGGAGACATATCTCTCTTTACTTGGAATCCTTCAACTTTATGTCAGTGAGACAACATAGCTTCAGAGAAGGTAGATCAACAATAACTAACTTATTAGAATTTTATGATGAGGTAAGCCGAATCTTACAGGAAAGAGAGGGCTGGACAGATTGCATATTCCTAGACTTCCAGAATGCGTTTGACACTGTTCCACATGGGAGACTTATTAGGAAGCTGCAAGCAATGGTTAGAATAGGCGGAAATGTCTTGGAATGGATAAAAACTTACTTAGAAGGAAGGGAACAGAGGGTTAGAGTAAGACACTCAGTGTTTGAATGGAGAAGAGTTAGTAGTGGAGTTACACAGGGTTCAGTTTTATAGCCACTTTTGTTCCTTGTATATGTAAATCACGTACCAGAGTCTGTAAATTCATTCATGAATATGCTTGCAGATGATGCAAAGATTGTGAAGAAAGTAAGAAACGAGAATAATAGTCTGCATGAGTGGTCAGAAAAGTGGCTAATGAAATTCAATACTTCAAAATGTAAGGTAATGAGAATGGGTACAAGTGCAAGAAGGCCCAAGCTTGACTACTCGGTGGCTGGAGTACAACTTCAAGAGACAGAAAATGAGAGTGATCTAGGAGTATACATACTGGCAGATTTGTCTCCAGAAATACATATAAATGGCATAGTAAGGGCAGCATATGCATTCTTATCAAATGTAAGGGTAGCCTTCAGGCACATGGACAAGGAAATGTTCATAAATATTTATGTAACTTATGTGAGGCCAAAACTCGAATGTGCAGCCCCCTTTTGGAATCCGCCCTTGAAAAAGCACATAGCTAAGCTTGAAAAAGTTCAAAGACATGCCACGAAACTAGTGCCAGAAATACGCAATCTCAGTTATGATGAGAGGCTGAGGGAATTAGACTTACCATCACTCGAAGCTAGAAGAGTGAGGGGGGATATGGTAACAATCTTTAAATTCCTTCATGGTTATGATAGAGTGGATAGGGATCGATATTTTGATATGGCTGGCTCTAGAACTAGAGGTCATAGTTTGAAGCTCCGTAAGAAACTTCTCTGCAGGATGTAAGGAAGTACTTTTTCAGTGTAAGAGTAGTTGATAATTGGAATTCGCTAAGCGAGGAGGTAGTTAATGCTATTTCAATGCATAGTTTTAAGGACAGGTATGATAAGTATCACTAAGTAGAAAAGGGAACCGATCAGGAGGTGGGAAGATACGAGATTTGGGCTCTTTCCCGTAAACACAATTAGGTAATCACATACATGACCCCCCCCCACACACACACACATACACACACACGTGCACGAACATGTATTCAAACACACATGCAGAAGCACACACACGCACTGATATGCATTAAATGGGGTTTAATCTCTCAATTAAGTCCTATTCTGATGCATTAAAAGGCCCCATTAGAAAAGTAGCTAATGAAATGGGTATAAGTGCGAGAAAGCCCACCTTAAGGATCTAGGAGTAGACATACTGACAGATTTGTATCCGGAGATGCATATAAATGGCACAGTAAGGACTGCAGATGGCCTCTTGGGAAATGTAAAGGTAGACTTTTGACATGGAAAAAGAAATGATAAGAAATAATTTTTGGAACTCACGTGAGGCCAAAGCTGAATATGCAGCACCCTTTTGGAATCCGTACTTGAAAAAGCATATGAATAAGAAGAAAAGCGTTCAAGGACATACTACGAAACTGGTGCCAGAAATGTGCCATAACAGTTATGAGGAGAGGCTAAAAGAAGGAGGGGGGATATTATTATACTTTTTAAATTCCTTCACGCTTTTGACAGAGTGGATAGGGTTCTATATTTTGATATGGCTGGCTCTAGAACTAGAGGTCAAAGTTTGAAGCTTCGTAAGAAAGTTTCTTTGCAGGGTGTAAGGAAGTATTTTTATAGTGTAAGAATAGTTGAAGAGTGGAATTTGCTAAGCAAAGAGGTAGTTAGTGCTACGTCAATAGATAGTCTTAAGGACTAAAATGGAATTGATTAGAAGACGGGGAGATGCGAGCATAGGGCTCTTTCCCGTAAACACAATTGGGTAATTACAATTAGGTATTAATACACACACCCACGCTCATACACACACACACACACACACACACACATGCATACTCATGCTAAGAAAAAATCAACAAGGACTAGAGGCTAGCAAATCAAGTCATATGGGCACACTAGAACTGATTACTTCAAATGTAAGCATTACACATGAGTGAAAGTGTCAAATTGTAATTTGGGGGGAATTTAGTCAGAGACAGATAGATTGTAGTTATATTTTTTATACGTCGAAGAGGATTCTTTTAATGCAAGATGTCTGGTTTGATTACAATATCATTTTTTGCTTGCATGTACTATAAGCAACAAGCATCAGAAGAGGAGATGACCTATCACTATTCGATCTGGAATTCACAGATAACGTATTTTATAGCAGTAACACTATTGGATAAAATGACCACTGCGTCTCTTTGATATCATACAAATTCGAGGGCGTTTTACGAGACTATAATGTCTCCGAGAAGTAAATAAGGAAGAACTATCCAGGTGGAGATTACAAAAGGGGAAACGAACAGGAGGAGTATAAAGTCTGTTGTGAGGAATATCATAGGGAAGCTAGCTGCTGTATACCAATCGTCCTGAATGGTTCAATGAGAATGGTAAGAGTGCAAAGGAAAATTAAGATGTATGCTGGAAAAGCTATTCAGGTAGTAATGTATAAGTGTTTGGCAAAAATCATAAGACAGTACTAAAAGTTTTTGTCTTTGTGTTATAAAAGAGGCAGAGAGGGCATATGAGGTAGACACTGCTTGGAGTGTGAAGCAAAATCCTAAACTTTTCAACAGCTGTAGTAAAGAGCAAGTCAATATTAAGGAACAAGTTGTAACCTTGGACAGAGCAGACAGAAGTATCACTGGGACAAATAGTGAGATATGTAAAGAAATGACCAAAGCGTTGCCGTCAGTATTTACAGTTGAGAATAAGGCGCCTTCTCCTTCCAAACATTTGCTGACATGAGGAACAAGGACCAGTACTAGTGAATATCGTTTTTTTCAGCTTCGACATATGCAAAGCACAGGTGGAATTCCATGCTCACTGAAAGACGGATCCTGATGAAATATCACCATATGACCTAAAGAGATGTACTTTAGTACAGTGTGTCACACTCCATATTATTTGGGGAGGCTTCACGGTGATAGACACAAATAGATTTCATACTTATCATGAAAAAGGAATGAATGAAATATCTTTCAATTATATGCCTGTTCCACTGACTAGCATACTTTGCAGAGCTATGGAAAAAACTTTCACCTTTTTGTCAGTGAAAGAACATGACTTCAAACATGACTTCAGGAATGGCAGGGCTACAGTAACGAAATTGTTGGAATTTTATTTTTATATAAGCCTCATTTTTTTGCAAGAGAGAAACGACTAGGCAGGTTGCATATTCTTAGGTTTTCAAGTGCTTGATGCAGTCCCTCATAAACAGCTCATTAAGAAGCTGCAAGTAAAGGCAAGAATAGGAAGAAATGTCTTGGAGTGCATAAAAACTTATATAAATGGAAGGTTGAAGAGGATTAAAGACATACAAGTGACTAACTGGAGGTAGGCTTGCAGTGCTGTTCAGAAGGGATCAGTTTTAGGGCTAATTCTTTCTCTTATACAAGTAAATGAACTGCCATTGTCTGCGAATGCCTTTTTAAAGTGTTTACAGAAAACATGAATCTGCGAAGAGAGTAAAAGAAGAAAACAGTGATAAGAGATCTTCAAAAGGACCTTAATAAGTTACATAAGTTTACATATATATATATATATATATATATATATATATATATATATATATATATAATATATATATATATATATATATATATATATATATATATATATATATATATAATATATATATATATATATTATATATATATATATATATTATATATATATATATTATATATATATATATATATATATATATATATATATATATATATATATATATATATATATATAATATATATATATATATATATATATATATATATATATATATATATATATATATATATATATATATATATATATATATATATATATATATATATATATATATAAATATATATATATATATATATATATATATATATATATATATATATATATATATATATATATATATATATATATATATTATTATTATTATTATTATTATTATTATTATTATTATTATTTATTTATTTTTATTTTTTTTTTTTTTTTTACAAAATTTCATTTAAATCTAATGTTAATAAATAATATTTTCAATATGATTTCCATCATTTTCAATGCATAATTTGATGCGCTTGACAAAATTCAGGTGAACTCGATTGTATAGGTCTGCATTGAAGTCGATTTCAGCACACTTACTGATAATGCGTTCTTTCATGTGGTTCAAATCTGTAATCTTCATTGAGTAAACCTTCTCTTTCAACATACCCCAGAAAAAGAAGTCAAGGGGAGAAAGGTCTGGTGAACGAGGGGACCACTCCACATGACCTCTTCTTCCAATCCAGTGAGGAAAAGTGTCATTTAGCCAAGCTCTAACAGCTGTAGCAAAATGGGCAGGGGCCCCTTCCTGCTGAAACCAGTTTGGAAGTCCTTCTCTCAGACGCTCAATTTGATGCAGTAATTTGTCTCTCAACATATTTGGATAAGTCTCACCCGTTACATGTTCATCAAAAAAGAAGGGTCATAGCACATGAGCTTTCCACAAACCACACCACACCATCACCATTTGACTACCCTGCTGTTTGGATGGATTCATCCATTGTGGATTACCTTGAGACCAATATCGAAGATTCTGTTTGTTGACTTCACCATTTACATAAAACGTAGCTTCATCACTGGGCAATACAAAGTCTTTAGTAAATTTTATATTTTCATCCAATTTACTTGAAAACCATTCACACATCTGCATTCGTCTATTGGGGTCGTCTTCATTTAAGTGATGTAATATCTGTAACTTGTACGGATGAAACTTCTCCTCTATCAGGATTTTGTGGATGGTTAACCTTGAAATACCCAACTCCGTGGATGTCCGGCGAAATGATTTCCTTCGGCTAGCTTAAACCTTGGCCATGACAGTCATTTCCATTTCGTCTGAAGTCCTTGGTCGTCCGGAACGAGGTTTGGCCAAGACACTGCTGGTTTCTTTAAATTTCTTGATCAATTTCCCGACGGCCGTAAAATAGATAGGTTGCCTATGAGGGTGTCGAAGGTTACATTCTTCTGCAATTTTGCGATAAGACCATCCTTCTCGTCCACTTAAGAGTACCAACTCGATTCGTTCTTCTTTAGACAGAGCCATCATTCGATCTGGACAGGAAAAATAACATCAATAAATAAAATAGTGAAATTTCCTAGGTACCCAGACTATTAGGCCACCCTATATATATATATATATATATATATATATATATATATATATATATATATATATATATATATATATATATATATATATATATATATATATATATATATATATATGTATATATATATATATATATATATATATATATATATATATATATATATATATATATATATATATATATATATATATATATATATATATATATATATATATATATAGTAAGGAAGCCCATCAGTGAAACAAACCTTATAAAACAATGCTATATTTCGGATCCTAACTGGATCCCTTCTCAAGCATATATGTATATATATATATATATATATATATATATATATATATATATATATATATATATATATATATATATATATATATATATATATATATATATATATATATATATATATATATATATATATATATATATATTATATATATATATATATATATATATATATATATATATATATATATATATATATATATATATATATATATATATATATATATATATATATATATATATATATATATATATATATATATATATATATATATATATATATATATATATATATATATATATATATATATATATATATATATATATATATATATATATATATATATATATATATATATATATATATATATATATATATATATATATATATATATATATATATATATATATATATATATATATATATATATATATATATATATATATATATAT
The DNA here is from genome assembly GCA_037179515.1 of Halocaridina rubra. NCBI lineage: Eukaryota > Metazoa > Arthropoda > Malacostraca > Decapoda > Atyidae > Halocaridina > Halocaridina rubra. The sequence continues at coordinate 12,385 of JAXCGZ010021291.1, read as the reverse complement.
ATATATATATATATATATATATATATATATATATATATATATATATATATATATATATATATATATATATATATATATATATATATATATATATATATATATATATATATATATATATATATATATATATATATATATATATATATATATATATATATATATATATATATATATATATATATATATATATATATATATATATATATATATATATATATATATATATATATATATATATATATATATATATATATATATATATATATATATATATATATATATATATATATATATATATATATATATATATATATATATATATATATATATATATATATATATATATATATATATATATATATATATATATATATATATATATATATATATATATATATATATATATATATATATATATATATATATATATATATATATATATATATATATATATATATATATATATATATATATATATATATATATATATATATATATATATATATATATATATATATATATATATATATATATATATATATATATATATATATATATATATATATATATATATATATATATATATATATATATATATATATATATATATATATATATATATATATATATATATATATATATATATATATATATATATATATATATATATATATATATATATATATATATATATATATATATATATATATATATATATATATATATATATATATATATATATATATATATATATATATATATATATATATATATATATATATATATATATATATATATATATATATATATATATATATATATATATATATATATATATATATATATATATATATATATATATATATATATATATATATATATATATATATATATATATATATATATATATATATATATATATATATATATATATAATATATATATATATATATATATATATATATATATATATATATATATATATATATATATATATATATATATATATATATATATATATATATATATATATATATATATATATATATATATATATATATATATATATATATATATATATATATATATATATATATATATATATATATATATATATATATATATATATATATATATATATATATATATATATATATATATATATATATATATATATATATATATATATATATATATATATATATATATATATATATATATATTTATATATATATATATATATATATATATATATATATATATATATATATATATATATATATATATATATATATATATATATATATATATATATATATATATATATATATATATATATATATATATATATATATATATATATATATATATATATATATATATATATATATATATATATATATATATATATATATATATATATATATATATATAATATATATATATATATATATATATATATATATATATATATATATATATATATATATATATATATATATATATATATATATATATATATATATATATATATATATATATATATGTATATACATATATATATATATATATATATATATATATATATATATATATATATATATATATATATATATATATATATATATATATATATATATATATATATATATATATATATATATATATATATATATATAGTAAGGAAGCCCATCAGTGAAACAAACCTATAAAACAATGCTATATTTCGGATCCTAACTGGATCCCTTCTCAAGCATATATGTATATATATATATATATATATATATATATATATATATATATATATATATATATATATATATATATATATATATATATATATATATATATATATATATATATATATATATATATATATATATATATATATATATATATATATATATATATATATATATATATATATATATATATATATATATATATATATATATATATATATATATATATATATATATATATATATATATATATATATATATATATATATATATATATATATATATATATATATATATAATATATATATATATATATATATATATATATATATATATATATATATATATATATATATATATATATATATATATATATATATATATATATATATATATATATATATATATATATATATATATATATATATATATATATATATATATATATATATATATATATATATATATATATATATATATATATATATATATATATATATATATATATATATATATATATATATATATATATATATATATATATATATATATATATATATATATATATATATATATATAATATATATATTTATATTTATATATATATATATATATATATATATATATATATATATATATATATATATATATATATATATATATATATATATATATATATATATATATATATATATATATATATATATATATATATATATATATATATATATATATATATATATATATATATATATATATATATATATATATATATATATATATATATATATATATATATATATATATATATATATATATATATATATATATATATATATATATATATATATATATATATATATATATATATATATATATATATATATATATATATATATATATATATATATATATATATATATATATATATATATATATATATATATATATATATATATATATATATATATATATATATATATATATATATATATATATATATATATATATATATATATATATATATATATATATATATATATATATATATATATATATATATATATATATATATATATATATATATATATATATATATATATATATATATATATATATATATATATATATATATATATATATATATATATATATATATATATATATATATATATATATATATATATATATATATATATATATATATATATATATATATATATATATATATATATATATATATATATATATATATATATATATATATATATATATATATATATATATATATATATATATATATATATATATATATATATATATATATATATATATATATATATATATATATATATATATATATATATATATATATATATATATATATATATATATATATATATATATATATATATATATATATATATATATATATATATATATATATATATATATATATATATATATATATATATATATATATATATATATATATATATATATATATATATAATATATATATATATATATATATATATATATATATATATATATATATATATATATATATATATATATATATATATATATATATATATATATATATATATATATATATATATATATATATATATATATATATATATATATATATATATATATATATAATATATATATATATATATATATATATATATATATATATATATATATATATATATATATATATATATATATATATATATATATATATATATATATATATATATATATATATATATATATATATATATATATATATATATATATATATATATATATATATATAATATATATATATATATATATATATATATATATATATATATATATATATATATATATATATATATATATATATATATATATATATATATATATATATATATATATATATATATATATATATATATATATATATATATATATATATATATATATATATATATATATATATATATATATATATATATATATATATATATATATATATATATATATATATATATATATATATATATATATATATATATATATATATATATATATATATATATATATATATATATATATATATATATATATATATATATATATATATATATATATATATATATATATATATATATATATATATATATATATATATATATATATATATATATATATATATATATATATATATATATATATATATATATATATATATATATATATATATATATATATATATATATATATATATATATATATATATATATATATATATATATATATATATATATATATATATATATATATATATATATATATATATATATATATATATATATATATATATATATATATATATATATATATATATATATATATATATATATATATATATATATATATATATATATATATATATATATATATATATATATATATATATATATATATATATATATATATATATATATATATATATATATATATATATATATATATATATATATATATATATATATATATATATATATATATATATATATATATATATATATATATATATATATATATATATATATATATATATATATATATATATATATATATATATATATATATATATATATATATATATATATATATATATATATATATATATATATATATATATATATATATATATATATATATATATATATATATATATATATATATATATATATATATATATATATATATATATATATATATATATATATATATATATATATATATATATATATATATATATATATATATATATATATATATATATATATATATATATATATATATATATATATATATATATATATATATATATATATATATATATATATATATATATATATATATATATATATATATATATATATATATATATATATATATATATATATATATATATATATATATATATATATATATATATATATATATATATATATATATATATATATATATATATATATATATATATATATATATATATATATATATATATATATATATATATATATATATATATATATATATATATATATATATATATATATATATATATATATATA
>JAXCGZ010021291.1:0-2500 GCA_037179515.1 Halocaridina rubra | reverse complement strand
TTTTTTCTCAACAATATTTCCCTACATGTTTCCCCTCTCTCAAAGGTTACTTTTGTTGGTCTCGGCTTTCCTTCCCTCGAATATTTACCTAGTTGGTGTATGTTTACAATATCCTCAGGACCACATACTACTCCAAGCTTTCTTATCAGGTCTACAACGCTAGCTTTATTTTCTTCAAGTCTCCACTGCCATGTTGGCTCCTGGGATTCACTTATGCCTGAGATTACCACTGTCTTCTCCTTATCAAGTGCCTGTCTGATGAGTGGGTTTGCCCTTTCCATCACAACGTCTTTCATTTTTTTGATTACTGTCTCTTTATAGTCAACTGTTTGTATGTTTTCCAGTGCCACCACCTTTACAGCCTCTTTTACTGCCACATTCCCCTTTAGTGCATCAGCAAAGGACGTTTTCATGGCATCATTTTCCACATTCAGCTCCTGGAACTCTTTTCTGAACTGTTCAATGTTTTCCTTAATCTGAACATTCCAAGCAGCAATCTCGTCTCTCTCAGAAGAGAGCAGTGAACTAACATCTAATTCCTTTAGGTTGACATTCAGCTGTTTGTTTTTATCTTCTTGTTTAGAAATTCTAGATTCTAGTTGACTCTTTTCCCCTTGTGTGTGTGTGTGTGTGTGTGTGTGTGTGTGTGTGTGTGTGTGTGTGTGTGTGTGTGTGTGTGTGTGTGTGTGTGTGTGTGTGTGTGTGTGTGTGTGTGTGTGTGTGTGTGTGTGTGTGTGTGTGTGTGTGTGTGTGCATGTGTGTGTATTAGATAGATAGATAAACAGATTGACAGATAGTTGCTTATACAGATAGTTAGATAGATAGATAGATTGACAGATATCATTAGTATTTTCTTACTTAACAACAATACTGTTCTATGGAAAGGCATCACAAATATCTATTACCTTGGCCTTCTCGATTCCCAAATGTTTAGTTAATGTATATTTTGATTATATTTAATGCCACTATTCCAAAGAATATTGTAAGCACAATATACCACATTTCCTTCCCAATTGACCTGGAACAGCATTGGTTCTTTCTAGATCCTTCTCCTGAGACTGGGATATTGACTATTTTGATTAAAGCTCAACAGTAACGTCATTTAGAATTTAGAAAATCATGATCAGAAAAAGTAGTCTTTTCATTATTAATAAATCTGAGTTGATGTGGTATGGGTTAATCTGTTTTAGTTCTACAAGTTATATTTCGTGTTTCAGTCCCTCTCCAACACAGTTGGATTGTGTGCGTTTTTTTTTTTTTAATGTCCAACTATTACTTCAAAGACAGTCGTGGGATAAAAAAGGACACACTAATCTAAGGGTTTTGGAAGAATACGGTATTTCTTTTGTTTGGGATACAATAACAATATTTCTATTATATTTGCACAAATGGACTGCATTTAAATGAGGTAAAATGAAACACATTAAGCATCAATAATTTAAGACCAAATCTATATATGTTATCGAAATAAGGACTGAAATCAAGCGAACGACATTAAAATGAATTATTTTGTCTAGAGCTAAAATAGTCACCTATTCGTAAGGAATAGCAACACCGCCATCCACACTAGAATTAGTTAAGCAGACACTTCTTTTCTCTTTCAAAAGTCATCTCTACCTGCTTACAGAATACATAATGTCTCTTTTTCTGCGTATTCTAAAGAAAGGCGCAATTAACAGTTATATTCGCTCTGCATCAGCAAAGGAGAAAATGTAAAGACTCTTCTTCAGGTTTCAAAGGATTCAGACATTCATATGTTGAATAGGAAAGAGGTGAAGGATGAATTCACTTGTTGGATACTAATAATGCTTGTTTCAATCTATCTATCTATCTCTCTTTCTATCTATCTCAATATATATTTATGTATATATATATATATATATATATATATATATATATATATATATATATATATATATATATATATATATATATATATATATATATATATATATATATATATATATATATATATATATATATATAGATAGATAGATAGATAGATATATATATATATATATATATATATATATATATATATATATATATATATATATATATATATATATATATATATATATATATATATATATATATATATATATATATATATATATATATATATATATATATATATATATATATATATATATATATATATATATATATATATATATATATATATATATATATATATATATATATATATATATATATATATATATATATATATATATATATATATATATATATATATATATATATATATATATATATATATATATATATATATATATATATATATATATATATATATATATATATATATATATATATATATATATATATATATATATATATATATATATATATATATATATATATATATATATATATATATATATATATATATATATATATATATATATATATATATATATATATATATTATATATATATATATATATATATATATATATATATATATATATATATATAT
>JAXCGZ010021290.1:0-58957 GCA_037179515.1 Halocaridina rubra | reverse complement strand
AAGTATTATATTTAAAAAGTCACTGGAGTCAGGGGAGATTCCAAGATGCTGGAAACAAGCAAATGTGATACCTATCTTCAAAAAGGGAAGGAGGGATACGGCTCTGAACTATATACCAGTTTCCTTGACCAGCATAGTTTGCAAACTTATGGAGAAACTACTAAGGAAATGTATCTCTCTTCACTTGGAATCCTTCAACTTTTTGTCAGTGAGGCAACATGGCTTCAGAGAAGGTAGATCAACAGTAACAAACTTATTAGAATTTTATGATGAAGTAAGCCAAATCTTACAGGAAAGAGAGGGCTGGGCAGATTGCATATTCCTAGACTTCCAGAAAGCGTTTTACACTGTTCCACATGGGAGACTTATTAGGAAGCTGCAATCAATGGCTAGAATAGGTGGAAATGGTTTGGAATGGATAAAGACTTACTTAGAAGGAAGGGAACAGAGGGTTAGAGTAAGACACTCTGTGTCTGAATGGAGAAGAGTTAGTAGTGGAGTTCCACAGGGTTCAGTTTGAGGGCCACTTTTGTTCCTTGTATATGTAAATGACTTACCAGAGTTTGTAAATTCATTCATGAATATGTTTGCAGATGATGCAAAGATTGTGAAGAAAGTAAAAATCGAGAACAATGCTGGAGAACTTCAGGAGGATCTAAATAATCTGCATGAGTGGTCAGAAAAGTGGCTAATGAAATTCAATACTTCAAAATGTAAGGTAATGAGAATGGGTACAAGTGCAAGAAGGCCCAAGCTTGACTACTCGGTGGCTGGAGTACAACTTCAAGAGACAGAAAATGAGAGAGATCTAGGAGTAAACATACTGGCAGATTTGTCTCCAGAAATACATATAAATGGCATAGTAAGGGCAGCATATGCATTCTTATCAAATGTAAGGGTAGCCTTCAGGCACATGGACAAGGAAATGTTCAGAAATATTTATGTAAGCTATGTGAGGCCAAAACTCGAATATGCAGCCCCCTTTTGGAATCCGCACTTGAAAAAGTACATAGCTAAGCTTGAAAAAGTTCAAAGACATGCCACGAAACTGGTGCCAGAAATACGCAATCTCAGTTATGATGAGAGGCTGAGGGAATTAGACTTACCATCACTCGAAGCTAGAAGAGTGAGGGGGGGATATGGTGACAGTCTTTAAATTCCTTCATGGTTATGATAGAGTGGATAGGGATCGATATTTTGATATGGCTGGCTCTAGAACTAGAGGCCATAGTTTGAAGCTTCGTAAGAAAACTTCTTTGCAGGATGTAAGGAAATACTTTTTCAGTGTAAGAGTAGTTGATAATTGGAATTGGCTAAGCGAGGAGGTAGTTAATGCTATCTCAATCCATAGTTTTAAGGACAGGTATGATAAGTATCACTAAGTATAAAATGGAACCGATCAGGAGACGGGAAGATACGAGCTTTGGGCTCTTTCCCGTAAACACAATTAGGTAAAAACAATTAGGTAATCACACACTCCGAAAGGAGATTACATCAAAATGAATGAGCTTTTTGCAGTTCTTGACTGGAGAACCTTATTTTACAACAAATCTGTACAAGAAATGTATGACATCTTTTGTGAGAAATATGGGAAGATAGTAGATTGCTGCATACCTGTCACCAAAGTAGGTGTAATTCATACCAGAGAGAAATGGTTCGATAATGGGTGTAAAAGAGCTAAGGAGTGGAGAGACAAATGCTGGAAAAGGTATAGGAGGAGAAAAAACACAAAATGCCTGGCAAACCTACAAAAGAGCAAGAAATGACTACCTAAGTAAAAGGAGAGAGGCAGAGAGAGACTATGAAAGGGACATCACCAGGAAGGCTAAACAAAATCCCAAGCATTTCCACAGCTTTATCAGAGGAAAACTGAAGGTAAAAGAACAGGTTTTAAGGCTAATGAGAGCGGATGGAAGCATCACTGAGACGGATGAAGAGATCTGCAAAGAATTGAACAAGGAGTTTCAGTCAGTATTTACAGTAGAAAATACCCCACCCCTTCAGATTGCAGTGATAGAAGCTCAAGGGCCGGTATTAGAGAACATCAACCTTACAGCCACAGAGGTATGCAAAGCGCTGATGGATTTAGATGTTCATAAAGCTACAGGTCCTGATGACATATCCCCTCATGTGCTTAAAAAATGCGCAAACACAATATCAGTGGCACTAAGTATTATATTTAAAAAGTCACTGGAGTCAGGGGAGATTCCAAGATGCTGGAAACAAGCAAATGTGATACCTATCTTCAAAAAGGGAAGGAGGGATACGGCTCTGAACTATAGACCAGTTTCCTTGACCAGCATAGTTTGCAAAGTTATGGAGAAACTACTAAGGAAACATATCTCTCTTCACTTGGAATCCTTCAACTTTTTGTCAGTGAGGCAACATGGCTTCAGAGAAGGTAGATCAACAGTAACAAACTTATTAGAATTTTATGATGAGGTAAGCCAAATCTTACAGGAAAGAGAGGGCTGGGCAGATTGCATATTCCTAGACTTCCAGAAAGCGTTTTACACTGTTCCACATGGGAGACTTATTAGGAAGCTGCAATCAATGGCTAGAATAGGTGGAAATGGTTTGGAATGGATAAAAACTTACTTAGAAGGAAGGGAACAGAGGGTTAGAGTAAGACACTCAGTGTCTGAATGGAGAAGAGTTAGTAGTGGAGTTCCACAGGGTTCAGTTTTAGGGCCACTTTTGTTCCTTGTATATGTAAATGACCTACCAGAGTCTGTAAATTCATTCATGAATATGTTTGCAGATGATGCAAAGATTGTGAAGAAAGTAAAAAACGAGAACAATGGTAGAGAACTTCAGGAGGATCTAAATAATCTGCATGAGTGGTCAGAAAAGTGGCTAATGAAATTCAATACTTCAAAATGTAAGGTATGAGAATGGGTACAAGTGCAAGAAGGCCCAAGCTTGACTACTCGGTGGCTGGAGTACAACTTCAAGAGACAGAAAATGAGAGAGATCTAGGAGTAAACATACTGGCAGATTTGTCTCCAGAAATACATATAAATGGCATAGTAAGGGCAGCATATGCATTCTTATCAAATGTAAGGGTAGCCTTCAGGCACATGGACAAGGAAATGTTCAGAAATATTTATGTAAGCTATGTGAGGCCAAAACTCGAATATGCAGCCCCCTTTTGGAATCCGCACTTGAAAAAGCACATAGCTAAGCTTGAAAAAGTTCAAAGACATGCCACGAAACTGGTGCCAGAAATACGCAATCTCAGTTATGATGAGAGGCTGAGGGAATTAGACTTACCATCACTCGAAGCTAGAAGAGTGAGGGGGGGATATGGTGACAGTCTTTAAATTCCTTCATGGTTATGATAGAGTGGATAGGGATCGATATTTTGATATGGCTGGCTCTAGAACTAGAGGCCATAGTTTGAAGCTTCGTAAGAAAACTTCTTTGCAGGATGTAAGGAAATACTTTTTCAGTGTAAGAGTAGTTGATAATTGGAATTGGCTAAGCGAGGAGGTAGTTAATGCTATCTCAATCCATAGTTTTAAGGACAGGTATGATAAGTATCACTAAGTATAAAATGGAACCGATCAGGAGACGGGAAGATACGAGCTTTGGGCTCTTTCCCGTAAACACAATTAGGTAAAAACAATTAGGTAATCACACACTCCGAAAGGAGATTACATCAAAATGAATGAGCTTTTTGCAGTTCTTGACTGGAGAACCTTATTTTACAACACATCTGTACAAGAAATGTATGACATCTTTTGTGAGAAATATGGGAAGATAGTAGATTGCTGCATACCTGTCACCAAAGTAGGTGTAATTCATACCAGAGAGAAATGGTTCGATAATGGGTGTAAAAGAGCTAAGGAGTGGAGAGACAAATGCTGGAAAAGGCATAAGAGGAGAAAAAACACAAAATGCCTGGCAAACCTACAAAAGAGCAAGAAATGATTACCTAAGTAAAAGGAGAGAGGCAGAGAGAGACTATGAAAGGGACATCACCAGGAAGGCTAAACAAAATCCCAAGCATTTCCACAGCTTTATCAGAGGAAAACTGAAGGTAAAAGAACAGGTTTTAAGGCTAATGAGAGCGGATGGAAGCATCACTGAGACGGATGAAGAGATCTGCAAAGAATTGAACAAGGAGTTTCAGTCAGTATTTACAGTAGAAAATACCCCACCCCTTCAGATTGCAGTGATAGAAGCTCAAGGGCCGGTATTAGAGAACATCAACCTTACAGCCACAGAGGTATGCAAAGCGCTGATGGATTTAGATGTTCATAAAGCTACAGGTCCTGATGACATATCCCCTCATGTGCTTAAAAAATGCGCAAACACAATATCAGTGGCACTAAGTATTATATTTAAAAAGTCACTGGAGTCAGGGGAGATTCCAAGATGCTGGAAACAAGCAAATGTGATACCTATCTTCAAAAAGGGAAGGAGGGATACGGCTCTGAACTATAGACCAGTTTCCTTGACCAGCATAGTTTGCAAAGTTATGGAGAAACTACTAAGGAAACATATCTCTCTTCACTTGGAATCCTTCAACTTTTTGTCAGTGAGGCAACATGGCTTCAGAGAAGGTAGATCAACAGTAACAAACTTATTAGAATTTTATGATGAGGTAAGCCAAATCTTACAGGAAAGAGAGGGCTGGGCAGATTGCATATTCCTAGACTTCCAGAAAGCGTTTTACACTGTTCCACATGGGAGACTTATTAGGAAGCTGCAATCAATGGCTAGAATAGGTGGAAATGGTTTGGAATGGATAAAAACTTACTTAGAAGGAAGGGAACAGAGGGTTAGAGTAAGACACTCAGTGTCTGAATGGAGAAGAGTTAGTAGTGGAGTTCCACAGGGTTCAGTTTTAGGGCCACTTTTGTTCCTTGTATATGTAAATGACTTACCAGAGTTTGTAAATTCATTCATGAATATGTTTGCAGATGATGCAAAGATTGTGAAGAAAGTAAAAATCGAGAACAATGGTAGAGAACTTCAGGAGGATCTAAATAATCTGCATGAGTGGTCAGAAAAGTGGCTAATGAAATTCAATACTTCAAAATGTAAGGTAATGAGAATGGGTACAAGTGCAAGAAGGCCCAAGCTTGACTACTCGGTGGCTGGAGTACAACTTCAAGAGACAGAAAATGAGAGAGATCTAGGAGTAAACATACTGGCAGATTTGTCTCCAGAAATACATATAAATGGCATAGTAAGGGCAGCATATGCATTCTTATCAAATGTAAGGGTAGCCTTCAGGCACATGGACAAGGAAATGTTCAGAAATATTTATGTAAGCTATGTGAGGCCAAAACTCGAATATGCAGCCCCCTTTTGGAATCCGCACTTGAAAAAGTACATAGCTAAGCTTGAAAAAGTTCAAAGACATGCCACGAAACTGGTGCCAGAAATACGCAATCTCAGTTATGATGAGAGGCTGAGGGAATTAGACTTACCATCACTCGAAGCTAGAAGAGTGAGGGGGGGATATGGTGACAGTCTTTAAATTCCTTCATGGTTATGATAGAGTGGATAGGGATCGATATTTTGATATGGCTGGCTCTAGAACTAGAGGCCATAGTTTGAAGCTTCGTAAGAAAACTTCTTTGCAGGATGTAAGGAAATACTTTTTCAGTGTAAGAGTAGTTGATAATTGGAATTGGCTAAGCGAGGAGGTAGTTAATGCTATCTCAATCCATAGTTTTAAGGACAGGTATGATAAGTATCACTAAGTATAAAATGGAACCGATCAGGAGACGGGAAGATACGAGCTTTGGGCTCTTTCCCGTAAACACAATTAGGTAAAAACAATTAGGTAATCACACACTCCGAAAGGAGATTACATCAAAATGAATGAGCTTTTTGCAGTTCTTGACTGGAGAACCTTATTTTACAACAAATCTGTACAAGAAATGTATGACATCTTTTGTGAGAAATATGGGAAGATAGTAGATTGCTGCATACCTGTCACCAAAGTAGGTGTAATTCATACCAGAGAGAAATGGTTCGATAATGGGTGTAAAAGAGCTAAGGAGTGGAGAGACAAATGCTGGAAAAGGCATAAGAGGAGAAAAAACACAAAATGCCTGGCAAACCTACAAAAGAGCAAGAAATGATTACCTAAGTAAAAGGAGAGAGGCAGAGAGAGACTATGAAAGGGACATCACCAGGAAGGCTAAACAAAATCCCAAGCATTTCCACAGCTTTATCAGAGGAAAACTGAAGGTAAAAGAACAGGTTTTAAGGCTAATGAGAGCGGATGGAAGCATCACTGAGACGGATGAAGAGATCTGCAAAGAATTGAACAAGGAGTTTCAGTCAGTATTTACAGTAGAAAATACCCCACCCCTTCAGATTGCAGTGATAGAAGCTCAAGGGCCGGTATTAGAGAACATCAACCTTACAGCCACAGAGGTATGCAAAGCGCTGATGGATTTAGATGTTCATAAAGCTACAGGTCCTGATGACATATCCCCTCATGTGCTTAAAAAATGCGCAAACACAATATCAGTGGCACTAAGTATTATATTTAAAAAGTCACTGGAGTCAGGGGAGATTCCAAGGTGCTGGAAACAAGCAAATGTGATACCTATCTTCAAAAAGGGAAGGAGGGATACGGCTCTGAACTATAGACCAGTTTCCTTGACCAGCATAGTTTGCAAAGTTATGGAGAAACTACTAAGGAAACATATCTCTCTTCACTTGGAATCCTTCAACTTTTTGTCAGTGAGGCAACATGGCTTCAGAGAAGGTAGATCAACAGTAACAAACTTATTAGAATTTTATGATGAGGTAAGCCAAATCTTACAGGAAAGAGAGGGCTGGGCAGATTGCATATTCCTAGACTTCCAGAAAGCGTTTTACACTGTTCCACATGGGAGACTTATTAGGAAGCTGCAATCAATGGCTAGAATAGGTGGAAATGGTTTGGAATGGATAAAAACTTACTTAGAAGGAAGGGAACAGAGGGTTAGAGTAAGACACTCAGTGTCTGAATGGAGAAGAGTTAGTAGTGGAGTTCCACAGGGTTCAGTTTTAGGGCCACTTTTGTTCCTTGTATATGTAAATGACTTACCAGAGTTTGTAAATTCATTCATGAATATGTTTGCAGATGATGCAAAGATTGTGAAGAAAGTAAAAATCGAGAACAATGGTAGAGAACTTCAGGAGGATCTAAATAATCTGCATGAGTGGTCAGAAAAGTGGCTAATGAAATTCAATACTTCAAAATGTAAGGTAATGAGAATGGGTACAAGTGCAAGAAGGCCCAAGCTTGACTACTCGGTGGCTGGAGTACAACTTCAAGAGACAGAAAATGAGAGAGATCTAGGAGTAAACATACTGGCAGATTTGTCTCCAGAAATACATATAAATGGCATAGTAAGGGCAGCATATGCATTCTTATCAAATGTAAGGGTAGCCTTCAGGCACATGGACAAGGAAATGTTCAGAAATATTTATGTAAGCTATGTGAGGCCAAAACTCGAATATGCAGCCCCCTTTTGGAATCCGCACTTGAAAAAGTACATAGCTAAGCTTGAAAAAGTTCAAAGACATGCCACGAAACTGGTGCCAGAAATACGCAATCTCAGTTATGATGAGAGGCTGAGGGAATTAGACTTACCATCACTCGAAGCTAGAAGAGTGAGGGGGGGATATGGTGACAGTCTTTAAATTCCTTCATGGTTATGATAGAGTGGATAGGGATCGATATTTTGATATGGCTGGCTCTAGAACTAGAGGCCATAGTTTGAAGCTTCGTAAGAAAACTTCTTTGCAGGATGTAAGGAAATACTTTTTCAGTGTAAGAGTAGTTGATAATTGGAATTGGCTAAGCGAGGAGGTAGTTAATGCTATCTCAATCCATAGTTTTAAGGACAGGTATGATAAGTATCACTAAGTATAAAATGGAACCGATCAGGAGACGGGAAGATACGAGCTTTGGGCTCTTTCCCGTAAACACAATTAGGTAAAAACAATTAGGTAATCACACACTCCGAAAGGAGATTACATCAAAATGAATGAGCTTTTTGCAGTTCTTGACTGGAGAACCTTATTTTACAACAAATCTGTACAAGAAATGTATGACATCTTTTGTGAGAAATATGGGAAGATAGTAGATTGCTGCATACCTGTCACCAAAGTAGGTGTAATTCATACCAGAGAGAAATGGTTCGATAATGGGTGTAAAAGAGCTAAGGAGTGGAGAGACAAATGCTGGAAAAGGCATAGGAGGAGAAAAAACACAAAATGCCTGGCAAACCTACAAAAGAGCAAGAAATGACTACCTAAGTAAAAGGAGAGAGGCAGAGAGAGACTATGAAAGGGACATCACCAGGAAGGCTAAACAAAATCCCAAGCATTTCCACAGCTTTATCAGAGGAAAACTGAAGGTAAAAGAACAGGTTTTAAGGCTAATGAGAGCGGATGGAAGCATCACTGAGACGGATGAAGAGATCTGCAAAGAATTGAACAAGGAGTTTCAGTCAGTATTTACAGTAGAAAATACCCCACCCCTTCAGATTGCAGTGATAGAAGCTCAAGGGCCGGTATTAGAGAACATCAACCTTACAGCCACAGAGGTATGCAAAGCGCTGATGGATTTAGATGTTCATAAAGCTACAGGTCCTGATGACATATCCCCTCATGTGCTTAAAAAATGCGCAAACACAATATCAGTGGCACTAAGTATTATATTTAAAAAGTCACTGGAGTCAGGGGAGATTCCAAGGTGCTGGAAACAAGCAAATGTGATACCTATCTTCAAAAAGGGAAGGAGGGATACGGCTCTGAACTATAGACCAGTTTCCTTGACCAGCATAGTTTGCAAAGTTATGGAGAAACTACTAAGGAAACATATCTCTCTTCACTTGGAATCCTTCAACTTTTTGTCAGTGAGGCAACATGGCTTCAGAGAAGGTAGATCAACAGTAACAAACTTATTAGAATTTTATGATGAGGTAAGCCAAATCTTACAGGAAAGAGAGGGCTGGGCAGATTGCATATTCCTAGACTTCCAGAAAGCGTTTTACACTGTTCCACATGGGAGACTTATTAGGAAGCTGCAATCAATGGCTAGAATAGGTGGAAATGGTTTGGAATGGATCAAAACTTACTTAGAAGGAAGGGAACAGAGGGTTAGAGTAAGACACTCAGTGTCTGAATGGAGAAGAGTTAGTAGTGGAGTTCCACAGGGTTCAGTTTTAGGGCCACTTTTGTTCCTTGTATATGTAAATGACTTACCAGAGTTTGTAAATTCATTCATGAATATGTTTGCAGATGATGCAAAGATTGTGAAGAAAGTAAAAATCGAGAACAATGGTAGAGAACTTCAGGAGGATCTAAATAATCTGCATGAGTGGTCAGAAAAGTGGCTAATGAAATTCAATACTTCAAAATGTAAGGTAATGAGAATGGGTACAAGTGCAAGAAGGCCCAAGCTTGACTACTCGGTGGCTGGAGTACAACTTCAAGAGACAGAAAATGAGAGAGATCTAGGAGTAAACATACTGGCAGATTTGTCTCCAGAAATACATATAAATGGCATAGTAAGGGCAGCATATGCATTCTTATCAAATGTAAGGGTAGCCTTCAGGCACATGGACAAGGAAATGTTCAGAAATATTTATGTAAGCTATGTGAGGCCAAAACTCGAATATGCAGCCCCCTTTTGGAATCCGCACTTGAAAAAGTACATAGCTAAGCTTGAAAAAGTTCAAAGACATGCCACGAAACTGGTGCCAGAAATACGCAATCTCAGTTATGATGAGAGGCTGAGGGAATTAGACTTACCATCACTCGAAGCTAGAAGAGTGAGGGGGGGATATGGTGACAGTCTTTAAATTCCTTCATGGTTATGATAGAGTGGATAGGGATCGATATTTTGATATGGCTGGCTCTAGAACTAGAGGCCATAGTTTGAAGCTTCGTAAGAAAACTTCTTTGCAGGATGTAAGGAAATACTTTTTCAGTGTAAGAGTAGTTGATAATTGGAATTGGCTAAGCGAGGAGGTAGTTAATGCTATCTCAATCCATAGTTTTAAGGACAGGTATGATAAGTATCACTAAGTATAAAATGGAACCGATCAGGAGACGGGAAGATACGAGCTTTGGGCTCTTTCCCGTAAACACAATTAGGTAAAAACAATTAGGTAATCACACACTCCGAAAGGAGATTACATCAAAATGAATGAGCTTTTTGCAGTTCTTGACTGGAGAACCTTATTTTACAACAAATCTGTACAAGAAATGTATGACATCTTTTGTGAGAAATATGGGAAGATAGTAGATTGCTGCATACCTGTCACCAAAGTAGGTGTAATTCATACCAGAGAGAAATGGTTCGATAATGGGTGTAAAAGAGCTAAGGAGTGGAGAGACAAATGCTGGAAAAGGTATAGGAGGAGAAAAAACACAAAATGCCTGGCAAACCTACAAAAGAGCAAGAAATGACTACCTAAGTAAAAGGAGAGAGGCAGAGAGAGACTATGAAAGGGACATCACCAGGAAGGCTAAACAAAATCCCAAGCATTTCCACAGCTTTATCAGAGGAAAACTGAAGGTAAAAGAACAGGTTTTAAGGCTAATGAGAGCGGATGGAAGCATCACTGAGACGGATGAAGAGATCTGCAAAGAATTGAACAAGGAGTTTCAGTCAGTATTTACAGTAGAAAATACCCCACCCCTTCAGATTGCAGTGATAGAAGCTCAAGGGCCGGTATTAGAGAACATCAACCTTACAGCCACAGAGGTATGCAAAGCGCTGATGGATTTAGATGTTCATAAAGCTACAGGTCCTGATGACATATCCCCTCATGTGCTTAAAAAATGCGCAAACACAATATCAGTGGCACTAAGTATTATATTTAAAAAGTCACTGGAGTCAGGGGAGATTCCAAGATGCTGGAAACAAGCAAATGTGATACCTATCTTCAAAAAGGGAAGGAGGGATACGGCTCTGAACTATAGACCAGTTTCCTTGACCAGCATAGTTTGCAAAGTTATGGAGAAACTACTAAGGAAACATATCTCTCTTCACTTGGAATCCTTCAACTTTTTGTCAGTGAGGCAACATGGCTTCAGAGAAGGTAGATCAACAGTAACAAACTTATTAGAATTTTATGATGAGGTAAGCCAAATCTTACAGGAAAGAGAGGGCTGGGCAGATTGCATATTCCTAGACTTCCAGAAAGCGTTTGACACTGTTCCACATGGGAGACTTATTAGGAAGCTGCAATCAATGGCTAGAATAGGTGGAAATGTTTTGGAATGGCTAAAAACTTACTTAGAAGGAAGGGAACAGAGGGTTAGAGTAAGACACTCAGTGTCTGAATGGAGAAGAGTTAGTAGTGGAGTTCCACAGGGTTCAGTTTTAGGGCCACTTTTGTTCCTTGTATATGTAAATGACTTACCAGAGTTTGTAAATTCATTCATGAATATGTTTGCAGATGATGCAAAGATTGTGAAGAAAGTAAAAATCGAGAACAATGGTAGAGAACTTCAGGAGGATCTAAATAATCTGCATGAGTGGTCAGAAAAGTGGCTAATGAAATTCAATACTTCAAAATGTAAGGTAATGAGAATGGGTACAAGTGCAAGAAGGCCCAAGCTTGACTACTCGGTGGCTGGAGTACAACTTCAAGAGACAGAAAATGAGAGAGATCTAGGAGTAAACATACTGGCAGATTTGTCTCCAGAAATACATATAAATGGCATAGTAAGGGCAGCATATGCATTCTTATCAAATGTAAGGGTAGCCTTCAGGCACATGGACAAGGAAATGTTCAGAAATATTTATGTAAGCTATGTGAGGCCAAAACTCGAATATGCAGCCCCCTTTTGGAATCCGCACTTGAAAAAGCACATAGCTAAGCTTGAAAAAGTTCAAAGACATGCCACGAAACTGGTGCCAGAAATACGCAATCTCAGTTATGATGAGAGGCTGAGGGAATTAGACTTACCATCACTCGAAGCTAGAAGAGTGAGGGGGGGATATGGTGACAGTCTTTAAATTCCTTCATGGTTATGATAGAGTGGATAGGGATCGATATTTTGATATGGCTGGCTCTAGAACTAGAGGTCATAGCTTAAAGCTTCGTAAGAAAACTTCTTTGCAGGATGTAAGAAAATACTTTTTCAGTTTAAGAGTAGTTGATAATTGGAATTGGCTAAGCGAGGAGGTAGTTAATGCTATCTCAATCCATAGTTTTAAGGACAGGTAAGATAAGTATTACTAAGTATAAAATGGAACCGATCAGGAGACGGGAAGATACGAGCTTTGGGCTCTTTCCCGTAAACACATTTAGGTAATCACAATTAGGTAATCACACACACACACACACTCTCTCTCTCTCTCTCTCTCTCTCTCTCTCTCTCTCTCTCTCTCTCTCTCTCTCACACACACACACACACACACACACACACACACACACACACACACACACACACACACACAGGTTTTAAATCCTAAAAGAGCGGATGGAAGCATCACTGACATGGATGAAGAGATCTGCAACGAATTAAACAAGGAGTTTCACCCCTCAGATGGCAGAGTTAGAAGCCCATGGGCCGGTATTAGAGAACATCATCCTTTCAGCCACAGATGATATATCCCCTTATGTACTTAAAAAAGCGCAAATTCAATATCAGCGTCACTAAGAATCATATTTAAAAAGTCACTGGAGTCAAGGGAGATTCCAAGATGCTGGAAACAAGCAAACGTGATACCTATCTTCAAAAAGGGAAGGAGGGATACGGCTCTGAACTATAGACCAGTTTCCTTGACCAGCATAGTTTGCAAAGTTATGGAGAACTACTAAGGAAATATATTTCTGTTCACTAGGAATCCTTCATGTTTTTGTCAGTAAGACAATATGGCTTCAGAGACGGTGGATCAACAGTAACAAACTTATTAGAATTTTATGATGAGGAGAGCCGAATCATACAGGAAAGAGAGAGCTGGGCAGATTGCATATTCCTAGAATTCCACAAAGCATTTGACACTGTTCCACACGAGAGACTTATTATGAAGCTGCAAGCAATGGCTAGAATATGTGGAAATGTCTTGGAAGGATAAAAACTTACTTAGAAGGAAGGGAACAGAGGGTTAGAGTAAGACACTCTGTGTCTGAATGGAGAAGAGTTAGTAATGGAGTTCCACGGGGTTCTGTTTTAGGGCCACTTTTGTTCCTTGCATATGTAAATGACCTACCAGAGTCTGTAAATTAATTCATGAATATGTTTGCAGATGATGCAAAGATTGTGAAGAAAGTATGAAACGAGAACAATGGTAGAGAATTTCAGGAAGATCTAAATAGTCTGAATGAATGGTCAGAAAAGTTGCTAATGAAATTCAGTACTTCAAAATGTAAGGAAATGAGAATGGGTACAAGTGCAAGAAGGTCCAAGCTTGACTATTCTGTGGCAGGAGTTCCAGAGACAGAGACTGAGAGAGATATGGGAGTAAATATACTGGCCAATTTGTCTCCAGAAATGCATAAAAATGGCATAGAAAGGGTAGCATATGCTTTCTTGGCAAATGTAAGGGTAGCCTTCAGACACATAAACAAGGTAATGTTCAGAAATATTTATGTAACCTATGTGAGGCCAAAGCTTGAATATGCAGCCCCCTTTTGGAATCCGCACTTGAAAAAGCACGTAGGTAAGCTGGAAAAAGTTCAAAAACATGCCACGAAACTGATGCCAGAAGTATGTGATATCACTTATGATGAGAGGCTGAGGGACTTAGAATTACCATCACTCGAAGCTAGAAGACTAAGGGGGTGATATGGTGACAGTTTTTAAATTCCTTCATAAATATAACAGAGTGGATAGGGGTCAATATTTTGATATGGCTGGCACTAGAACTAGAGGTCATAGTTTGAAGCTTCGTAAGAAAACTTCTTTGCATGATGAAAGGAAGTACTTTTTTTAGTGTAAGAGTGGGTAGTTAATGCTAACGCAATCCATAGGTTTAAGGACAAATATGATAAGTATCACTAAATACAAAATGGAACCGATCAGGAAACGGGAGGTTACGATCTTGGGGCTCTTTCCCGTAAGCACAATTAGGTAATTATATATATATATATATATATATATATATATATATATATATATATATATATATATATATATATATATATATATATATATGATTGTGACACCAGGACGGGCAAAAAAAAAAAAGATAAATCTACCCTCATCAGGCCTTAGTACGAAGAAAACATAGAGAGAACCAGAGATCGGGAGTGTATTGTGACTTGTCAGATGTGAAAGGATAATAAGACATGTGCAACGAATATCCAAGAATATTCGGTGTTGATGTAGGCATAGTAAGAGAACCGTAACTGAAGGAAGACTTAACATCGAACTGTCTTGGACAATCTTATTTAAGTCCAATAGCCCCTTCAGGTGTAGTATTGCAACGGGTAGTTGGTGCCATGGGCCAACCTCTATATATATATATATATATATATATATATATATATATATATATATATATATATATATATATATATATATATATATATATATATATATGAGAGAGAGAGAGAGAGAGAGGAGAGAGAGAGAGAGAGAGAGAGAGAGAGAGAGAGAGAGAGAGAGAGAGAGAGAGACGGTCTTTATGATGAAGAAAAATGACATGAAAGATATTGATAAATGCTGATGAAAGCAAATGGGATAATATGGACAAGTAATGAAGAGAGACAGAGCGCCTTAGGCATCAATGCGTCGAGAGAGAGAGAGAGAGAGAGAGAGAGAGAGAGAGAGAGAGAGAGAGAGAGAGAGAGAGAGAGAGAGAGAGAGAGAGAGAGAGAGAGAACAAATGAATTTTGTATGAGGTGCAGGTATTGTCGGAAAGCTGATGTGGTCATTTTTCTGGGGAATATAGATCATGAACAACTTCCATGTCGTAATAGGTATAAAAGTCTGTTCTTCCATCTTACAGGACCTAGATTCGTGCCCTTGTGGTTCAGTGTTTTGATAAATTCTCTGGAAGACATAGAAGAGCTGCTCGAACGTGTGAACGGGGTATTTGGTTGTCGAACGCGTTTATCGAACGTCTTCGACAACCAAATACCCCATCCACACGTTCGAAAATCATTTCAAACACTTGTCTGTCGAACCGCGTTCGACGAACCGTTTGACCGTGTAAACCCCCCTTTATATAGATTTTTGTAATATACATGTTTTAAACAGGTACTTAAAATGCCCATGTATGTTATATTTTGGAATGAAAATAAATATCAGTAAATTTAAAACTACTTTTTTTGCTAGTATAACTTTATACATATTTTAACAGAGAATTAGAATGATTTAAGCCACAAGCAGGACTTTTATTTTAACAGAGAATTAGAATGATTTAATCCAACGAAAAACGAGCAGGACTTTTTGTTACCAGATTGTTTACTGATATTCGTGCAAATGGTTGCTAAATTATATGTAAATACAAAATTCAAGGCAATAGGGTAATATGTCAATACATAATATAAATGGAAACTTTTTCTACTAGTTTTTTATTCTTATATGTGTACACTGTTATTAAAAAAATATATATAAAAAAAATAAAATTAAAAAAATTATATATATATATATATATATATATATATATATATATATATATATATATATATATATATATATATACATATATATATATAGCCTCAACGTATTCCATGCGTGTCGTAATAGGCGACTAAAAGTGGACGGGGCGGTGGGACTAGGAATCCCCCCCTTGTATTAACCTCCTGCGAGACATCAAAGAAGAAGGGGAGTAGAGGAGAGAATAACTTCTCCCCAAACTCTAGTTTTGAAGTGTCTAAATATGCGTGGTTGTAGTACGATAGAGAGCAAAAGATGTGAGATTGGATATATGTTTGGTAGGAGGAGGATGAATGTATTGGCATTGTGTGAGACGAAGATGAAATGAAAAGGAGAAGTGGCATTTGGTGATGTGACGGGTAGGTTGTCTGGGGTTGAGAGGGGGAGAGCGAGAGAAGGTGTGGCACTATTGCTGAGTGAATGGATGGTAAATAAGGTAGTGGAATGGAAAGAAGTGTCATCTAGGCTGATGTGGGTGAGGGCTAGGATAGGAAGGGAATGTTGGGCATTTGTTAGTGCGTTTGGGCCAGGATGTGAGAGAAGTGAGGAAGAGCGGGATGAATTCTGGAATGAGTTAACTAGATGTGTGGATGGTCTGAGTAGAATGAACTATGTAGTTGTGTTGGGTGACTTGAATGCCAGAGTTGGTGATGGAGAGGTAGAAGGTGATGTAGGAAAGTATGGGATACCAGGTGGGAATGAGAGTGGCGAGAGACTGTTAGATATGTGTATGGAGCAAGAGTTGGTGATAGGTAATAGTTTACTTAAGAAGAACTTAATAAATAAGTATACATGGATGAGAGTGGCAAATGGAAAAGTGAAAGAAAGAGCATTGATGGATTATGTGTTGGTAGCAAAGAGCATGATTGGTAGAGTGAAAGATGTGCATGCATTCAGGGGTGTGGCTGCTGGGATGTCTGATCATTTTTTGGTTGAAGCAAATGTGGTAGTAGCAAAAGAGTGGGGAAATAGTGTGGGGGGATGTAGAAGGGAAATAGTGAAGGTGGAAGAGTTGAAAAAGCCAAGAAGAGACAGGAATATCAGGACAGGTTGAGAGTGGCATATGACAGGGTGAAAGAAAGAGAAGTTGGGGAGTTAGGGGAGGAATGGGGGTTGATGAAAGAATGTTTTGTGGGACATGCAAGTGATGTGTGTGGAAAAAGGTTTGTTGGCGTGGCATGAGGAGGGGCAGTGAGTGGTGGAATGAAAGGGTGAAAATGAAGGTGGAAGAGAAAAAGAGGGCTTTTGAGGAATGGCTGCAGTGTAAAATTAGGGAGAAGTATGAAGGATATAGGGAGAAATATGTGAAAACCAAGCGGAAGGTAGAGGAAGAGAAGAGGTTGGCAAATGTTAGCTGGGGACAGGATTTTAGTAGGTCATATGAGGAGAATAAAAAGAAGTTTTGGAAAGAAGTGAAGAGAGTAAGGAAGGGTGGATCGAGGATGGAAGAAACAGTGAAAGATGTGAATGGACAGATGTTAAGAGGGAACGATGCAAGGAAAAGATATTTTGAGTGCTTGCTGAATGTTGATGAAGATAGAGAGGCAGCTATAGTGGCAGTGGGGGGGGGTTCAAGGGCCAGTAATGGGAGATGAAAATGAGAGAGAGATTACAAGAGAGGAGGTGAAAAGGGCATTGTATCAAGCGAAAACAGGTAAAGCACCTGGAATGGATGGTGTGAGAGCGGAGATGTTGAAAGAATGGGGTGTGACTCCATTGGAATGGTTAGTGAGAGTGTTTAATATATGCTTTATGTTGTCATTGGTGCTAGTGGAATGGGTGATTGCCTGTATAGTGCCCCTATACAAAGGTAAGGGAGATGTGTATGAATGCAGTAATTTTAGGGGTATAAGTTTGTTGAGTGTGGTAGGAAAAGTGTATGGTAGGATACTGGTTAATAGGATTAGGGATAAGACAGAATATGTGATCGCGGAAGTGCAGAGTGGTTTTAGGAGAGGTAGAGGCTGTATAGGTCAGATTTTTATAGTTAGGCAGTTATGTGAGAAATATTTAGCAAAGGGTAAGGATGTGTATTTTGCATTTTTGGATCTGGAGAAAGCATATGATAGAGTTGATAGAGAGGCTATGTGGAATGTTTTGTGATTATATGGAATTAATGGTAAATTGTTGCATGCAGTGAAGAGCTTGTATGATGGCAGTAGAGCTTGTGTTAGGGTAGGGAATGAAATGAGTGAGCGGTTTCCAGTAAGTGTGGGACTGAGACAGGGATGTGTGACGTCACCATGGCTGTTCAATTTGTATATTGATGGAGTTGTAAGAGAGGTGAATGAGCGAGTGCGTGGTCGAGGTTTGAGAATGGTAGATGGGGATGATAACGAGTGGGAGCTGAATCAGTTGCTGTTTGCAGATGATACTGTGGTGGTGGCAGATTCAGAGAAAAAGCTGTGTCAGTTAGTGTCAGAATCTGTAATGTTGTGTGAGAGAAGGAAGTTGCGAGTTAATGTGGGAGAGAGTAAGGTTATGAGGTGTACAAGATATGAGGATGGTGCTGGATTGAATGTTATGTTGAATGGAGAGACACGAGGAAGTTAATCAGCTTAAGTATTTAGGCACGGTTATAGCTGCAAATGGTGGAGTGGAAGCAGATGTGTGTCACAGAGTGAATGAAGGATGTAAAGTGTTGGGTGCATTGAAAGGAGTGATGAAGAATAGAGGGTTGGAAATGAATGTTAAGAAAGCTTTGTATGAGAAAGTGGTTGTGCCAACTGTGATGAATGGATCAGAGTTATGGGGTATGAAAGTAAGTGAGAGACGGAAACTAAATGTGTTTGAGATGAAATGCCTGAAGAGTATGATTGGTGTATCTCGATTGGATAGGGTTAGGAATGATGTTGTGAGAGCAAGAATGGGTGTGAGAAGAGAACTTGCAGCCAGAGTAGATGAATGTTCTGGGATGGTTTGGCCATGTGGAAAGGATGGATGATGAAAGACTGCTGAAAAAGGTGATGAATGCGAGAATTGATGGCAGAAATGCTAGAGGGAGGCCTAAGTTTGGATGGATGGATGGAGTAAGGAGAGCCCTGAATGATAGGAGGATGGATGTGAGGGAAGCAAGCGAGCGTGCTAGGAATAGGAATGAGTGGCGAGCGATTGTGACGCAGCTCTGATGGGCATCTCCTGTTACCACGGGGCTGCATCTTACAGAGGTAGCCCTGTGGTTGGGGCAGTAGGAGGAGTTGGCAGTTGTGAAGCGACACAGGTTGTGGAAGAGCAGGGAGGATGGGCTGTGGCACTCCAGCAGTGCCATCTGAACGGTTGCTAGCTCCCTCGTCATTGCCCATAAAGCAAAGTAATCCCCTTATTGTTTTCCTTTCTTGATATCGGCCACCCCCCAATTAATGGGGGAAACAGCCAAGGTAGATAGATAGATAGATAGATATATTAAAAAAAAACCACGGCTGGGGAAGATTTATATATATTTCCGTATATAAAACAGAAAATAAAATACATGAACAACTCACTAATTTTCAAATATTTCTCATTCTGATAAATAGTATATATGCAATTTAACCAAAACTTACCCAAGGACCGAGATCCAGAATATGGCAATATTGGAAAAAACCGTGATGTGGCAACTCTGAAACTTGCAACAACGCTACCTATGGACGAAAATTGACACTACGAAGGTAAACAAAGGTCAGCACCGCGCAGGTTTTAAAACTCTTCTCAATATGGCACTTCTTTGGCCCTACTGGGGTCATTTATCGCCCAAATACTCTCTAATGATAATAGAGGTATGTATTAATAACGTTTGAAATAAAACTTTTATTTGAAATATTGAAATAAGAGATATTTGATCGCTGTATGACAAAAATCAATTTTGTCAACTGCTTGACCTTACAGATGATTATCTCAATCATCTCCTTATTACCCATTCACATCTGACAATCACGACACTCCCCATCTCTGTTTCTCTGCTGTTTGTTTGCTTCGTGCCAAGACCCGATGAGGGCATTTTCCTTGACCTTGCGGATGATTATGTCAATCAGCTATTTATTATCGCCACATTTGACAAGGTACAACACTCCCCATCTCTATCTCTCTGCTTCATGTTTTTTTTCCGTAGCCAGGCCCGATGAAGGCAATATTTCTTGCCCGTCCTGGGGTCACATTTGAAGAAAAGTCGACGGTGTGACCTTTGACCTCGTCTTCAGCCTTTTTAAATGTCTTATTATTATTTTTTTTTTTGTTCGAGGCAAATGGATAGCATAGATAATCATAAGGAATTAAAGTCGGGGACTTTTTTACTCTTTCACCCGTTACCCTTTGAAAGTGAAATTTCTCTTATTTTCTTATATGTATTTTAAATATTTTTTTTATGTATTTTGACTGAATTTAATCTTCAGCAGCATTAAAAAATATTCATAACCTAACCTAATTGTACCCAATGTTGAAGGCTAGAGTCATTCAGAATACATCAAGAACCATAGGAAAAACCATAAATTACATATTTACCCATAATCTGTTGCAATTTATGATAATAAGTTACACATGATTGTGGCTACACGGCAGAGGGGAAACACTACATTGATTTGTCAGGTTGTGGGTTCGTGGCCCATCATGGTCTGGGGTTAGAAAGAGCATTTGATCAGGGTAAGTTTCACACTAGCCAATACCAAAGTCCTTCAGAAGAAAGCACCATCCTAGCCCTTAGTAGAAAAGGGAGTCCATGACTTAAAATTGATCACTACATATACAAAACTACTGTAGACGATTTGGGAAGCAACAAGCCCGTCTAATGTGGGCTCTGTCTTGCTGCAGTGTGTTCAAAATGAAGTCCAGGCTTATTACCCGAGCTCTAGCCTATTCGTACACCCCCATTCGAATGGGGACTTCTTGTGTCACATAAACAGTAGCTAATGAATAAAGAATACAGAGATCTGAAAGTATCTTTTTGACCTTTTTAGTTTTTAAAATGCTTTTCTTTTTTATGTGTGTATGACTGCCATCGTTTGTTTGATTGAGCTGATTTGAGGAATTAAATTTTTGTATGCAGAATATACTTTTGCACTTTATGGTAGGTAAGTTGTTTGTAACAGTGAATGTACCAATTTTGTAATCAGTAGTGTAGATAACTTTAAAAATGTGTTTTACTTGGTAAAAAGAAGTGTCATCAATTTTATGTATTTGCTCAGTACAGTGCTCAGAATTAACATTAAGAAAACATATTTTTTTATAGTACAATATACAGTATTTGGGTATTAGTATCAAGTGCACATTCAGTATTCAAAGAATAAGCAGCAAAAAATCCATTTGATGAACTAACAGGATTTTACGGTTTAAGTAAAAGGAATACAGTATATTAAGTTAATATAATGAAGATCATCATAGAGATAAAGTGTTATTGATTTCTTATATTTCACTTGTATATCTATACAGTACTCAGTAGTAGCAGTAAGAACACATCTTTTGTGATATTCTAGGGTATTTTTATCAAGTACGCATGCAGTACAGTATCTAGTGAATGAGACCCAAGTACCCATTTGGTATGCTTGCAGGCTTTTACAGTATAAAGTTTAAAGAAAACTTACAGTATATGAGGTGTATACAGTATAATGAAGATCAGTTTCGAAATAATCATAATTTAGTGTTGTATTATTTTTCTTTATTATTCTTCAACTTTGCTGCCATGATGTGCAAGTCAATGGCATTTAATTATAACTGGATATATTATTTGAACAATTCCTCGCAGAGCAGGAGAAGATTTCTTTAAAACTCAAGTTTTATCTGTAATTATCTGTTGTCTCTTAAACATTGCCCTAAATGCATAACTTTTCAACTGAACAAGAATAATTTCAAGCCATGGAAAGGCTTGGCTGTTAATGCAATAATCAAAAACGGTGTGATAATTCTGTAGATGTTGAAATGACCTCTGTATATGACATGATAATACAATAAATACCATATATTTAAGGCTGTCTTTTTTTTTCTTGCAGGAACATTAGTTTATAGGAATCGGAGAGACCCATTCTCTTGGACTATGGGGGATCGAACCCTTCCCCCTCAAGTGGAAGGACACCCACAGGTTAGCAGCTTTTCTCAAATGTGATTGATACGTTCTTATTTTGTTATGTGTGGCCGCCGTGGCAGAGCCGTGGCAGAGCCGACTTTGATTCGTCAGATCAAGGGTTGGTGGCTTTCCACCATCTGAGGTTAGGAAGGGCATTACCTCTGGTTAACGGTCACAGTTGCCAAAACCAATGCCCTTCACAAGAAGGCATCATCCTAGCCCTCAGTAGTAAAGGGAGTTCGTGACGTAAAACCGATCACGATTAACTTTTGAGGTATAGATAAACGCATCGCTATTTCATATCGCCTCATGATAAGTTTGCTAGCATATTCAGGTCAATTTTATATTATAAAGACTGTAATTTATGAGACCTTCATTGTCCCATTTAGAATGTAAACACCTGGATTCTATTTTTCTCCATAGGGTCGTCTAGATCTCATCATTGGGCGCCCTGCCGTGTTTCCGCTGGCAAAAACGTCCCAGTCATTCATATTTTCATTTCGGTGGTGGGGTGACACAAGGCCATGCATCTTGAGGTTTGTCGTGCTGATATTTTTTACCAGGCATTGCTAACCTTTTTGTTTCAAATGAGTTGCTTCAACTCACAGTGCCCATTAGGATAACACTGTGATCACTGCTATGCCAGAATTATTGATATCACTGAGCATCAATATACCCAACCATACCATGATTCCCCTGCTAAGTGCTTTTTGATGAAGAGTTAATAATTATTAAGTAATTGTTGTCTTACGCTTCTTCATTTATACTGTAACTCTGATTCTTGTATCCGAAGGAACTTTTATAATAGAGAGACTGACTGTACAGAAATTTTAATGAATAATAGGAGTATCAAAAGAAAAATGAGAGTAAGAGAAAATAGAACTGGCGTAAGTTACTCTGAGATAGAGTAAATGTGCTTAACCAAGTCCTCCAAAATCTTTGGCCACCTCATTATATTAAGTTTCAAATAATTATCAACATGCCTCTCTCTCTTTCTTCCTGTATTGTGTGTGGTGGTTTTGTGCTGATTCATATCTACTATTTGAGATTCTCACACTCGCTGTTCAGAGCTTTTGATAAGTTGTAAACAGCATTTGAATTATTTTTCATATGTGTGAGTGTTAGATTAAAGATTTTAACGTTTCATCTATTCTTACTCTAATCCTTTTTTCAGTGAGGAAAATTCATTGTTTATTATTAAATCAACACTTTTTGAAAATAGACAAGTGATCTGGTCCTTTTCCTTCTATTTTCTAGGCTTCCTCCTGGCAAAAGCGAATCGAGAATAACATATTATGTCACCTGTGGTCCGAGATCGTTCCGACAATACCTCTGCGATGCTGGGAGTCTTAACGTGAATATCAAGATAGGCGGTAGTGGAGATGAAGATATGGAAGAAGAAGAAGAAAAAGAAAACTTTGGCCACGTTACTCCGAGTCCAAGAAGACTTGGTGAATCGCCCCGGCAGAGTGTCTTGCGAAGGCAGCTCAGGCTCAAAAGGGGTTGGCAGGACGGAGACTTTGTTGGCAGTTTTTTATTGCCAGACTTGAAATTGAACTCACGAGGGGATTATGTGAATGAATGTAGAATCATAGACTCGGCAGCTGACGTCGTTGGTACTATAGTCGTGACAATGATTTTCCTTGAGGGCACCTTGGAAGACTTTCAAGAAATTAAGATACAAAGGGAAGAGGAATCAACTGTTCAACAAAAGATGGAGGAAATTAAATTGAGACCCAGGCAATCCGGCATTCCAGTAAGAGGGACCGCACCCAAGAGCAGCACCGATGGTCACAGAAGTAGGAGTGGCAGTCTCAAGGAGTCTCCGAAGCAGAAAGGTGACAGGCACAAATCGCCCAAAAGAATGTCCTGTTCCCTGGATATGGGAGTACGAGGTAAGAGCCAAGAATATCTCTCAAGTAAGAAGACTGAAAGTAATAGTCAAGTAGGCATCGTCCATCCAGAGGTCGTTCGCCGAGAACGAAAGCAACGAGACCGCAGCACCTCCAGAGAACGACCTGCAAGTTGGGGTCTGTATCCTCTCGTAGATGGCACGGATCCCCAATCCTTAGTTGGTATGTTTGTTGCATATCCTTTTTGGTTTTTCGTTTACATATGTGTATGTTTGTTTCACACATTTTTGTTCTTCACACTGTATGGTTTACAAAATTCACAGAACTAAAAAATACAGTTTCTACATCTTTGCTAAAAGATTCTCAGAGTTCCTGAACTCTGGACATCATACAGTGTAAATTAAGTTGTATGAGTATTTGAGACGGTCATTTTATATTAAGTGACTGGTAATGTTTTGGTGATATAATAGTGCTCAACTTGCAGTCTTATATTATTAGTTCATTTTTATTGGGTGTAAGGAATATATTCTTGTTCGTATAAGGGAAAACACTATACAGGATCTTTCTGCAGAAAATATTCTTTCATTGCAAGTAACAATTTACATATTTTAGTTATATATCTTACAGCTGGAGTTCAGTTAGCAAAAGAATTTTACACCTACCTAGCTGATTATTATTAGACTATGAAGTAATTAAGTAATTATACTTTTTAAGTTTCTTTTTGGTACAGTTGAAAAATATTATATGCTTATAGATAATAAATAGAATTGCAAGTAAAGAAGAGATAAAAACATATTTGCTTTCAGAAAATATATGAAAAAAATAGTCTTATAGATACAGACACTACTCAACTTACGAACGAGTTAGGTTTCATTCTGTTTAGGTAAAAAAGTACTGTACATACATATGCAGTTTTGTACTGTACTTAGGCTAAATACACTTAACTACTACATAAAGTATACAGTATTTATGAATTTTAATACAGTAATAATATGCAATAATACAGCACAATACAGTAATACATTGGTAAATAATGGGTAGGTTTATGTTTATATCTGTGAATGTTTGTAACTGTTGTTCGTGAGTAAGGGAGCCTCTGTGTGTATAAAAATGCAACCAAAAAAAAAAAAATTGGCTCAGAAAATATTTTGAAACTGCCACCGAAAACACACGACTTTTAAAATAATTTATGAATTATTGTGACTTCATATTAATAGTTTATTAGTAGATAGTAGGGATTACAGTAACAACGTTGAATATTGTAGTGTATTGCATACATGTTTGCTTGCACTGGAAGCTTTTTTGCATCTTGTGGATCTCGCTCAAAAAATCTCTTTGCTTCCAAAGGGCTTCCTTCTTAAAGCAAGTTCGTACGTTGAAGGAACATGTGGCCTTTATTTGTTAGTTTTGTAGTAAAATATTAGACATAAATGTTCTTGGAGAATATGTCTAAAATAATTTCATCTAACATACAAATATTTTCAATTCAAAGCTTCTCTAGTTAGAAGGCATTTTGTCTGTAATAATTATTAGTAAATTACAAGCAGAAATTAATTAGTAGAATAAAACACACTACAGTACTTGAAAAATATTACTTGACTCTTGTATTAACCTCTTGATAATCACAAGTATTTTTTGTTTTTTCAGTGCACACACTTCGTCCTTATTTTAGTATCAATGTATTTGTTTTATTTGTTTAATTTATTTATTTTTTATAATTTAAATCATCGATTAGCTTATTGTTCTTGTGCCATTTAGCTGTAAGATCAAATATTAAAACGTCTTGCAGAACTGTAATTTATCACTCAGTTGTCGTTCATCGCTCTTACATTTTACGTCTTTATGAGTGTGTGTTAATAGATCTTCCTCCGGCTTTCGTAGATTTAATTCCCTGTGCTGCAAGGTAAATAGAGGTCTTTTGCCCAGTATATTTTCCCGCCCTCTCCCTTCATAAATATTTATTATTTATTAATGTACATTCATTATTAAAGATGTCTTATAGCCATTTAATATATCTGCCCTTTGTTAGTAGCTTAGATTCTCTAACATTTATTCTGAATTTTATTACAAATAAACTTGTTTTGAATTCTTGTCATCCTGAGACTTCATATTTTTGTTTTTGTGGGAACTATCTGATTATAGTAGTTTAGTTGATAATGTATAATTGGTTATTTTATTTGCATGATTTCATTCATTTAATTTAGTTTTGTCCCAGTTTAAGTGTTCTGAAGACATTTTTTTATCTCATTGCATTTCGTATTCTGTACTCGAGTGTTCAAATGAAAAGAAAGTAAGTTTTTTTTTATTTTTTGTATATTCATTCAGATTTCTTAATGCTCGCACTTGCTCTAACTTAAGTGATAGTTCTTGAAGAGGTCAAAAACTACACTTTTTAATTTTTTTTAATAAAATTCCTCCACTTTTCAAATCTTTATAAAAGTTACTCAATTTCTCTTTTCAAATAATTAAGTAGCATTTTTTAGCTGCATGAAAACGGTACCTAAATAGGCCTATATATTTGCTCATGTGAATTTTGATTGACTTTCTTTTTCTTTTTCTTATATTCTGTTTTATACATTTTTTTTTTACTGTAACCATTATGGTAAGGTAGCTGATGTAACAGTTTTTCTAACAATGTTTCCTTTTCTGCTTTTACTTTGTAATTATTCAATATTCTTTTGTCAGAGATTTGAGAGCGAGCCCTTAAGAAACAGGTTATAAGTAAAGAAACATTACAGATAAATGTATGTATTCATTTGTTGTTTTGCATACCTTCAGTTTCCCGAATTAGTAACTAAACAACTTATTCTCTTGAGTTCTAGATATGTTTAAATGTCATTTTATTTTGTAGGACTTACAATTGCTGTAAAAATCTCTGAGCAGAATTATCTTTTCTTTTGAAAACTCAGACTCTGGTGCAGTTAGAGCCCAGGATCTCCCAGCTCTCGTCCAAGTTTTAGAAGGACGCTCTCCAAATGTCGACCTCTCCAACCTCGATCCTGAGACTCAAAAGCTTCTGGACGGTCTCGACTTGTCCCTCAGCTTCTCGGGACACAGCGCAATGTCCTCGGGAATTAGTTTTTCCAGAAGAGACGGAGATTCGTATGGCATCCTGAAAGGTAGTCATAATAACCTTGCTAATATGTCGGGCATTTCCACCTCTGGCGTGTGGCCTTTAGATGTGAATGAAAACGAGGCTTGTAAAGGCAAGAGACTCGGATGTCTCGAACCTAAAGAAAAGAGCCAATCTCAAGAGGGCCTCAAAGTAGGATCGTCTAAGAAAAGTCAACAGGAGGCAATAACACCTACGAAAATTCCCACGTCACAGGAAAGAGCGAGAACACCTTCGAAAGCGTGCCGTAACGCTGCACCTCAGTCTTCTACGGAGAAACCGTCTTCTGCCTCTGATAAAATGTCGGATAGTTTTTCTGGAAAATCCGAGAAGCTGTTTTCTGGGAAAACAACGAATGACGGTAAGCACTTTACTGAAGAAACAATATGATAATTGGATGAAATGTTTAATTAGTAAATTTTGAATTGCTAAGCAACTAATGAACATAAATTATTTGCTATCTCTTCCATACAGTATATTTGCTCTTATTTTTAGGTTGGATTTACTTATTTTGATGAATAAAACTTCTTGCTTCACTAATTTTCTGTAGCTCTTTATCATCCTGGCAAAAAACGCTAATAATTACTATTTTGAAATGCATCAATGATGGTCAGCCTATTTTCTTTTTAATTTATTAAGTGTTTATCAAACATAAAATAACACGCATATATATATATATATATATATATATATATATATATATATATATATATATATATATATATATACACAGTGTTCCCCCCCTTTATCGCGGTAGTTCGGTTCCGGGACCCGGCGCGAACCAGGAAAACCGCGGAGTAGGATCAGCCTATATGTACATAGATATTTTAGTTTATTTTTACGTTTACACTGTATAAACCCTCCCTGTACTGTTAACATACCACCCTTTACATTATAAATAACAGCATGCAATGTAAATGTATATGAAAGTGATAGATAAAATTACGGTGAATGAAGTGGTAATTACATGACATACTCATTTACAATTATTTTTACATTTACGTACTGTATAAACCCTCCCTGCACTGTTAAAAAACACCCTTTACATTATAAATAACAGCAAGCAACGTAAATTTTTATGAAAGTGATAGGAAAACTTACCGTGAATGTGATGATGACGTAACATACATAGGAATTTTACAATTATTTTTACGTTTACGCACTGTATAAACCCTCCCTGCACTGTCAAAAAAACACCCTTTACATTATAAATAACAGCAAGCAACGTAAATTTTTTTGAAAGTGATAGGAAAACTCTACCGTGAATGTGATGATGACGTGACATACATAGGAATTTTACAATTATTGCTACCAGAAGCCTTAGAAGGTGAAGGACATTTGGAAGGCATTGCAAAGGTTAAATTACTCGTGAAAACACAATCATAAGCAAAACGTATTAATAAGCACAACGAGAACGGCGCAACGAGTGAGGCGGCACATTGGAAGTTGGAGGGAAAAGCAAACTGCAATGAAAAAGCCAATCAGACCCTATGATGCAGAAAATATTGAAAAACAATTCTGTGATTCGTCGTCTCCCGACCTTTCAGCCAATAGCATTCCATGAACTATCTCTCGTAAGTGAGAGCCTTTTCGTTTTCCGAAATATTGACAGCGGTATCGTATTTTACATGGTGCAATACTGTTAGTACTTTATGTTTTTTTATTATTTTTTACTGTTTTATTATTCTTAGGCTAGGAAATACTTGTTTTATCAATAAAGTAATGAAAATTTTAATATTCACTAGGCCACGTAGGTGAGAGCCTTTGCGTTTTCCGAAACGTGATACCGGTATCGTATATTTCATGGTGCAATACTGTTAGTACTGTATTTATGTTTTTTACTATTTTGTACTGTTTTATTATTCTTAGGCTAGGAAATACTTATTTTATCAATAAAATAATGAAAATTTTAATATTCACTAGGTCACGTAGGTGAGAGCCTTTGCGTTTTCCGAAACACTGATACTGGTATCGTATTTTACGTGGTGCAATGCTGTTTACTATTTTTTACTGTTTTATTATTCTTAGGCTAAGAAATACGTTTTTTTTATCAATAAAATCATGAAACTACTGGAAATATAAATACAGTGTTACCTCCCTTATTGCGGTAGTTCGGTTCCGGGACTCGGCGCGAACCAGGAAATCCGCGGAGTAGGATCAGACTATATGTACATAGATAATTTTAATGTATTTTTACGTTTACACTGTATAAACCCTCCCTGTACTGTTAAAAAAACACCCTTTACATTATAAATAACAGCAAGCAAAGTAATTTTTTATGAAAGTGATAGGAAAACTTACCATGAATGAGGTGATGATGACTTGACATAAATAGGTACAGTATTTTACAATAATTTTTACGTTTACGTAAAATAGCGGCCGACATCCACAAACTTTTTTCCTTCTTTCAACATATCTAAGAGTTTCACTTTACAATGGTTAACATTTTCCTTTGCCGCTTAGGCTCACTACAAGAAGCCTTAGAAGATGAAGGATGCTTGGGAGGCATTGCAAAGGTTAAAATATGCGAGTAAAAACATCACAAGCAAAATATATTAATTATAATACGTTCAACGTGAATGGCGCACACGAGTGAGGCGAGACAATGGAAGATGGTGGAAGCCTTTGTCCAAAACGCTGATAGCAGTACTGTATTTTACATGTTGCAGTACTGTTAGTATTTATGTTTTTTACTGTTTTATTATTCTTAGGCTAAGAAATACGTTTTATTTATCAATAAAATCATGAAACTACTGGAAATATAAATATATATGCTAGCTCACGTAGCTGCGACCCCAATACATTGTACGCTATCGAACACAAGCAAAACGTTTAATAAGCACAACGTGAACAGCGCACACGTGAGTTAGACTGAACGAGTCTTTGTCCTAAACGCTGATAGCGGTATCGTATTTTACATGTTGCAATACTGTTAGTATTTATGTTTTTTACTATTTTTTATTGTTTTATTATTCTTAGGCTAATAAATACGTTTTTTTATCACTAAAATCATGAAACTACTGGAAATATAAATATATATGCTAGCTCACATAGCTGCGACCCCAATACATTGTACGTTATCGAACACTATTTCTCATGATGCAATACTGTGAGTTATACTGTACGTACGTATATCATTCAGTTATTAGTACAATGTATATTAGTTTAAAATTTATTTACTTATTTGATGATTGTATAAAATCTATTGTATTTATTCATTGTAATTTGGACCAAATATTCCTCTTGTAAAGTTATACTGTACTTTTCAAAAGAGGTGGTCAATAAACGTATCTATCTATCTATCTAAATTTATGTTTTTACTATTTTTTACTGTTTTATTATATATATATATATATATATATATATATATATATATATATATATATATATATATATATATATATATATATATATATATATATATATATATATATATATATATATTTAAAGTACTTATTAATTTCGTGACCTAAACTGGTCACCTTCTCAAAGTACTTTGGGAAGGTGACCAGTTTAGGTCACGAAATTAATAAGTACTTTATATATATACATATTTTCGTTGTTTTATTTAATGGGCTTTTCCTTCCATTTTAGACTGTATGTTAACAGTCCAGTGTTTTATATATATATATATATATATATATATATATATATATATATATATATATATATATATATATATTTTATATATATATATATATATATATATATATATATATATATATGTAGTCGCCGTGGCTCAGTCGGTAGCGTCCGCGACTCTGAGGCGTCAGGTCGAGGGTTCACGCCCTGTCACGGTCTGAGGTTAGCAAGGGCATGCACTCAGGGTAAGGATTACATCTGCCAAAACAAGCCCTTCGCAAGAAGGCAACCGTCCTAGCCCTTGGTTGAAAAGGGAGTCCGTGACGTAAAACCGGAGCCGGAACCATATATATATATATATATATATATATATATATATATATATATATATATATATATATATATATATATATATATATATATATATATATATATATATATATATATATATACTGTATATATATATATATATATATATATATATATATATATATATATATATATATATATATATATATATATATATATATATATATATATATACTGTATATATATATATATATATATATATATATATATATATATATATATATATATATATATATATATATATATATATATATATATACACCTAGTTCGCTTTTTACGCATGTTTATAATCCGCGAAACTGGAATAACACCCAAAAAAAATAATAGTATAAAAATACAAAATTTGCGAATAAAGCCCATGGAAAAAATTTTGAAAAAAAAAATTTCATTTTAGTAAATAATTGCCTGCCTCGGAGGCACTTTTCCGCCATACTCCTCCTCTTCTACCGCTTAATGCGATCGGTTATTATGAAGATAATGGAAAAAAAGCATTAAAAACAAACCGCAAACAAATTTTCGATATAATATCGTCAGGGAAATAGTGTGCGAGGGTGTATCAGCTAATACGGAAGCGGCAAGATGTTTGCAGATAGAGGTTCGTTCTCCCGCATCCTCCTCCTCTTCTACTGCTTAATGCAATCGGTTATTATGAAGATAATGGAGAAAAAGCATTACGAACAAGCAGCAAACAAACTTGCGATATAATATCGTCAGGGAAATAGCGTACGAGGGTGCATCAGCTGATACGGAGGCAGCAAAACGTTTGCAGATAGAAGTTCGTTCTCCCTCATCCTCCTCCTCTTCTACCGCTTAATGCAATCGAATATTGTAAATAGAATTTAAAAAAAACATTAAGAACAAACAGCAAGCAA
Source organism: Halocaridina rubra (assembly GCA_037179515.1). Lineage (NCBI taxonomy): Eukaryota > Metazoa > Arthropoda > Malacostraca > Decapoda > Atyidae > Halocaridina > Halocaridina rubra. Next base: position 27,550 of record JAXCGZ010021290.1, on the reverse strand, counting down.
ACTTTCGATAAAGTATCGTCAGGGAAATAGCGTGCAAGGGTGCATCAGCTGATATGGAAGCAGCAAAACGTTTGCAGATAGAGGTTTGTTCTCCCGCATCCTCCTCCTCTTCTACTGCTTAATGCGATCGAATATTATGAAGAGAATTGAAAAAAGCATTAAGAACAAACAGCAAACAAACTTTCGATATAATATCGTCAGGGAAATAGCATGCAAGGGTATTGCACCATATAAAATATGATGCCGGTATGGCGTCTTGGAAAATGCAAAGGGTCGCACCTACGTGAGATATTACACGGGATGCTATTGGCTGAGAGGTGGGAGACGACGAATCACAGAATTCTGTTCTGTATCCTGGGGTCTGATTGGCTTTTTGATTGAAGCTTGATTCTCCCAGCATCTTCCATTGTTTCGCCTCACCCATTCAGTTACTCACGTGTTCGCCGTTCGCATTGTGCCTCCTAATACGTTGAGCATGTGTTTTTTGTGGAACTTTTGTATTTCAACCCATGCAATGCCGCCCCAGCGTCCTTCATCTTCTAAGGCTTCTGGTAGTGAGCCTAAACAGCAAAGGAAGATGTTGACCATAGCAGATAAGGTAAAACTGTTAGATATGCTGAAGGAAGGAAGAAGGTTCTCGGATGTTGGCCGCCATTTTGGCATCAACGAATCTACTGTTCACTACATTAAGAAGGTCGAGGCGAATATCAGGAAGAAAGCGACTCTTTTAACTAAACAGCGAAGAGGGTAGTAACACCCCACAATAAGATAATAGTGCGGATGGAATCTGCTTTGGCCCTGTGGATTGCTGATTGCAGGAAGAAGAACATTAGCTTAGACACAAGTATCATACAAACAAAGTCAATGATAGTGGCAACTGTGAGGAGGAGGAGAAAGAAGAAGAAATGGAAGACCCACAACCAGGACTGTCTAGCGATTCTCCACCGATGAAACCATCGTTCGTTTCTAGCAAGGGATGGTTCGCCGAATTTCAAAAATGCTTTGGCCTAAAGAGACTTTTGGTGCATGGCGAAGCTGCGTGTGCAAATACAGCTGCAGTTGAAGATTATGTGAACAATGACTTCAAGAAAATTATCGAGGGAGGCGGTTATGCTCCTGAGCAACTGTTCAACATGGATGAACTGGGTTATTTTAGAAGAGAATGCCGTCTCGCACTTTTCTTTTCAAGGAAGAAGCTAAAGCCCCTGGATTTAAAGTGCACAAAGACCGCATTACCCTCATCATGTGCGGAAATGCTTCGGGCTTTATGTTAAAGCCAGGGCTTATCTACAAGTCAAAGAACCCTAGGGCTTTGAAGAATGAAAACAAGAATCTGCTACTGTATCGGATGCATAACCCTAAGGCCTGGATCACGAAAAGCCTCACATCGGAATGCTTTATCCGGGGGAAACTGTAATATGAACAGATAGAATGCATTCCCTCCTAGTATAGCAGATATAACTGTAAGGTTTGTTTCCCCTTTAGACCTTCTGTGGTGTAGTTGGTAGCATCTTGGCACATTAATTATGTGTCCTAGATTCAAGTCCCGGTCGGGGTAAAAATAATTCACGTTTTCACATATGGTAATGTGCTTATTTGGTTATTGTTGGTCGTAAATGTGATTGGGAATTGAATTAAATGCGAAAACAAAGCCACGAGTGAGGTTGGGGGAGACTGAAATATATATATATATATATATATATATATATATATATATATATATATATATATATATATATATATATATATATATATATATATATATATATATATATATACACCAAAGACATGTTCCCCCTTATAAGGTGGGTGGCTGAGTCAGAGAAAATACTTAGACTTTTTGTGGGAAGTAATTACAGAGGAGGGGATTTCCAATCCCTTTGCTCTGCCCCATTTAGTCGACTTTTACGACACACAGGGGAACACGGAGGAAGTGTGTGTGTGTGTGTGTGTGTGTATATATATATATATATATATATATATATATATATATATATATATATATATATATATATATATATATATATACACCTGTTGTTTATTTGGTTGTATTCAATCTTATATCTTTATATTAATCTTGAAATTTAATAATTTTAGATGAAGGATCTGTTCTCATAATTGATGCCGGAACCCTGATTTTAAGCCCTTCAGTCATACCTCAAAGACACCCAGACAAAAGTGGCAAGATTTCAGGTGAAGTTTCTTTGTTTCAGATGAAGTTTCATCAGTTCAGGTGAAATTTCATAGTTTATTTCAGATATGGTTATGATTGTTCTGTGTTTTGCATGATGTTGCTAGAAGACATTTCTTTTAAAACTGAATAAGGGAAAATAAATTAATTTTTTGAAAAAAAATTTTGAGGTTCTTTCTTTAGAGATTGCTTGTTAATGCTGTGCCCTTTATTAAATTTTAATAATTAGATGTAAATAGTTTAGTATTGCTTGTTAGTCTTTGCAATTTATTTTTCTTCAAAAAATAGCAAAATGAATAGACATGCAGGCACAGACAGGCCAAAATTTTGATAGCTATTATATATATATATATCTCTCTCTCTCTCTCTCTCTCTCTCTCTCTCTCTCTCTCTCTCTCTCTCTCTCTCTCTCTCTCTCTCTCTCTCTCTCTCTCTCTCTCTCTGTGCGTGTGTGTGTTTTTTATTTATTTATCGGTGTTTTGCAGGTGTTCGCGTGATGCATCTCAGCCGGATATGTTATCTGACAACATTTGATGTGAACTTTCCGCATTTAGAACTACCTCCAGATTGGGACATATCTCAGACATGTGCATCAAGACAATTAGTAGAGAATAGTAAGTGGATGCTATATCTGTTAGCATATCCATCTGAAGTCAGTAGGGTCACTACAATTGTAACATAAGAGTTGATGTAGCCTGACTTCTTCAAACAATTGCACTTTCTTCCCTGGATCAGTTGTATTTTGATGAGCAAATATTCAAGGAAAAAAAGTGATTGTCCAGCCTTCATTCATTAATGTATTTTAATGTTATCCTTCAATGCCTGATAAATACAAGACTTGAATAGTATCTTCCACACCACCAAGATTGTAGTACAAGATAATCACTTTAATATCATACTCCTAATCAGATGATCAGAATAATGTACGAATATCAAAGTCAGTTTAATTTCTAAGCATAAACTATTAGGTTTTTTCTCATATTGACATCATTAACTTTTTTTTTTTTTCTTGCAGGAGTTCATTACTCGGCTAAAGAAGTACTGAAATTGCCCCCAGCGTCAGCGATAGAAATTCTCAGAGGACAACTTATCGTCAGGTTAGTTCATTCATTTGTACGTGACGTATCCTGCTGAGTGATTGCTGTACCAAAGTTGTAACATGTGCAACTTGAGTCGTAAGGTCGAGGGTTTGCAGCCTACTGCGGTCTGAGGTTAGAAAGGGTTCCCTCTGAGTAATGATCACACCTGCCAAAACCAACACCCTTTGCAAGAAGGCACTGTCCTACCCTTATTGAAAGGGGAGTTGTTGATGTAAAACCGATTACATCACATCCTATCCTGCTTAAGCTAGTGAGGTAGCCACAACTGTAACAAATGAAGATATGTAGCAGGGCTTCATCATACTCTCTCCCTCTAAGATTATCTGCAGAAAGCATTTTTTGTAACATACAGTCTCCATAAATATGTGATATATTATACCCAAGTGTTATATGTCCTAGTGTATGTGTGTCAGTATATAATGGATATGTGAATATTATATCTTCCATATGTCTTGGCAATCTGCAGGATTTAGTTTTGTTTAACTTCTTATTCTTCTTAGGTGTGTATGTCGTCGATTAGGTGAGAAAAACAGTGAGGAAGTAGGTAGTGCTGCCGTCTCGTTAATGGATATATGGCAACTTAATGGGTCGGAAGTTCGAGTCCCTCTTTACAAGCCGGATGGGCCAAAAGATGACGATTCGTTGTCCCGCAAGCATCACAAAAAGGGCAAAAAGAAAGACGAGAAAAAACACTCACCAGTAGCTCATATAAATTTTACCGTCAAATTAGCCCTGGCGGTGAAAGAACCTACTCTCCCCTCTGATGGAGGTAAATACGTTCAGAGGCTCACACCGTCCAAAGGGATGAGTAAAGGGGACGTGAAATCTATTCCTGTCTCCGGCACAGCATACTCCCCCAGAAAGAAATCGACGGAAGGTGATTTCTTCTGCGATAAGGAGAACAATGGCTTGTATGGCTCTTTCTCCAATTTGAATCAAGTTGGACATGCCTTAAGAGAAGGAGATTCAAGATACCTTAGTCCTGTACCCAAACTAGTACCAGGTACTGACTGCATGGGGTCGCCGGCGTTCAATTCTATTTATATTCCAGCCCACACAAGTCCTAGAGGAAGAGCTTATCCGAATGAATGGCAGCAGGCCATAAATTTCAGACAGGTGGAAGTCGTTGAAAATGTGCACGGACCTTCTTTCGACTCCAAAGTCCTGATGTCAGACAGTCATGCAGTGTCGGGTTATGGTTCTTATCTAACCAGCATGAACAACGATGAGGTTTCTAGTAATGAGCCTGTGGAAAGTGGTGGGGAATCTCCTTGTATTCAGACCATACCGGAATTCCATTCCGACCTCGTCAGTCGTAGTGTCGTGAGTCGGAGCGGCTCCCTGGATTTTGCGGAAGGGGATTTCTGTAGGGTCCATCTGGAAATTGTGAAGGGAAGGAATTTACCCTGGGTCGAAGGAATGGATCAGGATGCAAGACCTCCCAATTGCTACGTTAGGACAACGATCGGATCGCTTAATATCCAAACTAACATCTGTGTGGAAATGGATAATCCCCTGTGGAATTTTGCGGCGGACGTCCTCTTGCCGTACACGCAGTTAACTGAGGTATGCTCTTCAATGTATATATAATTGTTTAATGTACTGTATTTAGAATTGTTCAATGTATTTTTAGTTGTTTAATTGTCCTTACAAAGTCAATTCTGCTTAAATTTGCACCTTTAAAATTTTTTTAATAATACTAGTATATGTATTTTGTTGTCTTTTTGTTTTAAATTGATATTTCTATTTCACTGGAGTATACTAGATATATAAATGAAATGTTTGAAAAGTATGATTCACTATGTAACAGTGAAAAAAATATTTTTTTTCCATTTTTTTAAGGTAACATGATAAATTTCAACCATACTGGTTTAGAGTAATTAAATTTTGCTAAATGCTATATCATATTGTATGTAAATACTGGTAATGAGAAAATTATTTTCATTATTACTGATACATAAAAAATCTTTGAACAGCATCTTGCCTCTTGTATATATACACGTCTTCATATTGAACCTAGTGTATGTGACCAGTTTTAGGTAACAGACTCCCTTCTCTACTAATGCCTAGAACAGCTTCTTCTTTTGAAAGACTGGTTTTGGCAAGTTTTTTTTTTTTTTTTTATCATTGTGACACCAGGACAGGCCAAAAATGAAAATGAATAAATCTGACCTCATCGAGCCTGGACACGAAGAAGACGAAGTACAAAAAAAGCAAGAGATGGGGTGTGTTGTGACTTGTCAGATGTGAAGGGATAATAAGAGATGTGTACCAAATATACAAGAATATTTGATGTTGATGTAGACATTGAAAAAGAAGCATAACTGAAGGAAGGCTGAACATCGAACTGTCCTGGACAGTCCTAATTAAGTCCAAAAACCCTTCACCTGTAGTATCACAACAGATGGCTGGTGCCATGAGCTAACTTACTACATAGTGTGATCGTTACCTTAAGTGAATGCCATTTCAGGCCTCAGACTTCACCAAGTGTATTTTGCACAAGTATTTAAGCATTGCAGAAAGGGACCACGGCAGCCTGGTGGTTTGACTACTCATCTCGGGAGATGACAGACCCATGATCAGATCCACCGTGGGGCAATAGGAAGGACATCCTGACTTATTTCCCCAACTCCAATCTGTCTGTATCCACCCCCATTACGGGAATTAATAGGAATGCATAGAGTGTTAAACACTTTAATTGGAGTGTCTGAGATGTATTGTGAATATTGTAGATATTCAATAATTCTGAAGGATATGGTATCGAATCTTGTGTTTATATTGTCAATTTTTTTCATTGTGGAAGAATTAATTGGTTTCCTCCATAAAAAGTTTAATATTTAATATCAGAGCTTATCTCTTTTAATTAAATTTTTAATCTTAGTAATCCCTGATATATCCTTTATAGATATATTATTTAGAGCCCTTTATAAAATTTTTAATCTTAGCAATCTATGGAATATCCTTTTACGTATATACTATTTTAAATCCTGCTCAGTTTATGTAGTCGTTTAAATTTTTGTGTTCCATAAAAATTTCTATAAAAATTTATTATCTAAGCTTCTCTCCATTATAGAATTTTTTATCTTAGCTATCCATTAAATATCCTTTATTAATATATCATTATAAATCGTGCTCACTTTATATAGTTGTATAAGTTATTTTATTACAGAGAACTTAATGAATTTCTTGGTTCAATTGCTTCTTGGGTTAAACGCTTGTCTGCTATACAAAAGGAACCAGAATAAAGCCTTCCGTATTATATGTGAAAACATTAAATTTTTGTAAGTCATTGTGATGATTTGAAGGGGATAGTTGTGTTGACCGTTATATCGTAGGTCCTGCAAATTTGAAAGTCATAATGAGTACAGAAATAGAAAAAAACGGGGGCAACATGATTTCATCATATATATATCCTAACCCCTTCCATCAGCTGCTCTGTGGGAAAAATGAAAATAATTTTGTAAGTAAGAAGTAGTCTGTTGTATTTGACTTATTCTCGGAATAGCAAATTTAGCACCCTGCCGGGGACCACATTAGTGTAATGGTTCTCAGTGGCGGAGTCAGTAGACCCGCAATCGAGACCACTGTGGGACAATAGGAACAATAGCCGTTCTTAATACCCAAGTCACACCTTCTGAAGGATCGATTGTAGGAAAGGTCCCACTAACAGGCTGGATAAGCCTACGTGGGAGTGGAAACTTTAAACTTTGAACTAAATTTACAGACGGACGGTAGTCTCATCTTCAAGACTCACCACACCCCTTGGGAGAACCATTCCTCGCCCGACGACCCACTCCTTGGTTTTGTATGCGTGGACGCAACCTCCATCTGGAGCGGTCACGTGTCTCTGTGTGGATGGTATCCGTTATTGGACTTACTGGGTTGCGTCCGAGGGCATATTAAGGTATGTGGTATTTTGCATGATGGGGAATATATTATAATTGTTAATAAATCGTAAAGAGTCTGATTAGAACAGAAATCTGGGGATATTATGTTAAGAAATCCTTAAGATTATGATTAGAATAGATATATGTGGATATTATGTTGGTGATAAGTAATTCTCTATCCACATACATAAGCCATTTTTCCCTTTATAATCGGATGGCTGAGTCAAGGCAGAATGCTCTTGACTCTTTAGGAAGAGAAAATACTGAGGAGGGGATTCCCTGTTCTCTTGCTATGCCCCATTTAGTTGACTCTTAAGACACGCAGGGGAAAACGGAGGATGCAATTCTAGCATCCGTGTAGTTCTGATTGCTATAGAAATATTGATAAGAATAAGAATTTTCTGAATAATTATCATATTGGTGATTTTTAATATAGATTTTGTTTTTTTAATGTTTAACTTTATTTACAATTATGATTACTATTAAAAAGCCAGTAAAAGTTTCCATGTTAGTGACAGACCCATGTTTGAACCCACTGCATGTCATTAGGATGGACATCCAACCTTAATTCCCCAGCTCCAGACTGTCTGGTTCCACCCCCATACAAATGGGAATAAATAGTGACTTATTATATGGCAAATGACAACATATTTAATGCAATTTTTTAAATATTGTTTTTTAATTATCTATGCATCTTCAAACTCTTATTAATTTTAAGTTTACAGAATTGAAACCGTGATGTATAAATATTATATTAAAGTTTAAGGAGATTATAATTCCTGAAGGACTTTAGGTGAATGTAAAAGAACTTGCAAAAAAATTTTATGTTTTCACTTTGATGTATTATAATTTTAGTTTGTCCTTAAAATGTTATGCATGTTTACAATACTTATTAATTTAATTTAAAAACATGTGAAAATATTTACTTTGCTGGATGTTTGTGATAACTCTAAAACTTCTCGTCTTAATATCAGCTTTTCTTTGCTGATTCGGAAAATTTTTTGCTTAAGATGAAATGATTAACAAGAAAATTTTCTTATATCTATAGTTTTGCTCTGATATATATGACAAAGTTGAAAAAGTATGTCAGTCTTATGAGCAGTGATAGACAAGCTTGCCATGTACAAGTTTCATCCTTATGCAGGCATTAGGAAGGGTGTCCATCCTTAATCCCCAAGCTACAACCTGTCTGTCTACCCTGTTTGGATGGGGACTGATTGTAACGTGTAACAATCGCATAACAGAAGCTTCCAGTTATGCAGGGTATTGTAGAATTATGCAATATTTTTTGTTTACGTTTCATCATAGCCACTGGAGTAATACATTATATTCTTTTAGATCTCACTTACCCAACATGAACCACCTAGACCATTTGTTGCCCCAAGAAAGATTCAGCGGTATCCGTTTAATTTGCAAGAACGCCCTGCGCACCGACCAACGTATGAATCCCACCCTTGGAGACAAGCCCGTACTCAGCATATGAGTTTAGACAGGGATGTGTTATTAAGCCCTAGACCATATATAGGACAGAGTGGTTTACCAACCACCTGTCGAGTCCCTTTTCATCCAAGATATGCAAATACCATTCCTATGTCCTCTCCTAGATTTTCTAGGAAAAATTTATTCCAAGAAAAAAATGGTGATCATGAATACAGATTGAAAACTGCTCATGATGATGTATCTACTAATAGTCTCGACTCCTCAGTTTACTCTAAGTATAATTCTGTGATAAGTACTGAATCTCTGATCGTTGACGTACCTGCCCTCAATGAAGTGCCGATTGCCAAAGCGAGGTCCCCTGCACGAGACATCGCGCCCCAGAAACTGGAAGCTACCAACAAAATTGATAAGAACCTAATGAACAAGAGTGCATCTAGCATCCCCGTTTATTCGCCCATGAAAGACGGCGATAAAGGCGCCACGTATATTGGCGATACCAGAAATCTGAAAAGTGTCTTACCAGAGCTCCTTTGCCAGGATGATTCCCCTCCATATTCTCCCCTCAAAAAACATGACTCTGACAAAAGCAAAAGTGCTCCCGTAGGGAAAAGAAGGAGTAGAGATTCAAATAAATACAGCTTGTCAGTTAGCGATATTAACTTGGAGAGTTCGTTTGTTTCCCACTCTGAAAATGAGAGTTCGAGAAGGTCCGTTTCTCCGAGGGATCCTCCTGGTGCATCACTCTCTCATGTGCACAGCGAATGTCACAAAGAGAAGCCTGAAGAAACTGCTCTTGAACAGCTACGTGCATCTAGTAGCATGAGCGAGAATTTTATTCTTGAACAACAGTCAAGAGATAACCAACGTCACACTTCAGGTTCTTCATCCTCGTCAGTTGATGGGAGACCCAGTTCTTGCCTCAAAGTACCAGGTAGTCCTTCTCTTAGAGCTAAACATGTGACTTTTGCCAATAAGCTCATCCAGAAGAAAGGAAATACTGATGTCAAGACGGGACCTTATTCTTTCCAAGAGAGAACGAACAGAGGTCTGTCGTGTTTGCCTAGATTAAGTCATTTATTGCATTCTTCAAACCAGGATGCTCCAACAACAAACATTCCAAGGCTAAAGGAAAATGCTGTCATTTCAGATTCTACCAAATGTAAGTCACCTGGAGAATCCAGGTACGTTGATGGATCTGATTTGCAGGTGGTCCCGTGTAGAGAAGGGGACACGCAGGTAGTCACAACGACCGTTAGTGTCCAGGGCAGTAGGCCATTGAATTCTCTCGCTGGGAGCAACAGAGGAATGGCGGTCGCTCAGTCCTCAACCGACAAGACTCGATCGGATCTCATTATGTCGTTTTCTTGGATGAACCAGACGTCGGATTGCGACACCCCGTGCGTATCATACATAGAATCAAAACACAGCGTGCATGGAGCGTCTGCAGGACCCACAACTCATGGAGTGGCTCCATCTCACAAGAAAAAAGAAGGAAAAGGATTTAATGAAAAGTCCAGGAAGTTTCGATGTAGACTAGCTGCCAACTTTCCCCTGAAGTGAAATCAACTTCTTTCTAATTTTGTGCTTGTTTTAGTTCATGGTAGCCTCAAATTATTACATGGATGAAAATTTTAGGTTGCGTTTGGTTTTTTATTGTGTCAATATGCACAAAAATCCAGGTTCTTTTCTTTTAGAAAAAATAGTATTTTGGTAGACAGTATCAGGCTGCCTAAAAGGTCCTCATATTGTGCACTTATGTTGTTAGTTGTACAGTACTTCAGAGACCCAGCATATCATATCTAACTAGTGTGGTAGTGCTGAATGCATTCACTGCATATATTTTTCTTGCTCTTTAAAGACTTGATGTGCCTCGTGTTGGTTTGCAAGTGTGCAAGGCTTCATTACTTTTAGTATAGGCCACTCACTGCCGAGCAGCAAACTTTGAGTTATTGTTTTAGGTGTATATGTTAGAAAATATATATAATTTAGTGACTTAGCTTCATTAAAAGCCTTAAATAGCAGGAGAACTAATGCTCAAAATTAGTTAAGTTCCTTGAATTTTAAGTTTTAATAAGTGCACATTCCATATAGGAGTTACAAGAATGTAATATTTTTGCACTTGGCCACAGAACAACTATTACTTTGTCATGTAAGTAAGTCATTAAATCAGGCAATTTTATTTTCATTATGTGCTATTGATTAAATGTCGTAAATACTTAAGAGAGAGCTCACTGAGGTAGTGTGAAGGTTTCTGCCTTTCACAGGAAGAAATTTTCGTGAATAAAAGGAATCAAATTCCAAAATGTTGGAGAGTGATAACGATTGTGAATAGCTGTTGTTGGAAGACTTGGTATCACAGTATTTGCTTAAACAGCCCAAACTCTCATCCTGTTTATGCAACAGTTTAAAGCAGTTTTAGGTAAAATTATATAATGTTGGGTACAGTATTCTGTTTGTCTCACTGCAACCCTTAAAAAAATCTCGCCAACCTGTTTAAGTTATAACTTCATGATCAAATTTAAATTTTGGCATCAGAGGTAAGTTTTCAAAACAACTTACTATTGAGTATATTTAAATGATCTCTCTTCTTGTTTGCAAATATTTAGTGCTTTCTCTTTTAAGCCATTATTATATTATGTGATTTTCTCATAAACTTGTGGTATATTTCGCCAATTGTTTTTTTTATTTTTTTTTTATTTTTTTTTTTTACGTATTGTGGTGTTTTACATATTAACTCTTCATATTATCATAGTGTTTTCAACAGTGTTACCTCCTTGCCTAGTTAAATACAACTTGCAGTGCATAATTAGTGTTTAGTGCTGTATGTATGGGCACTTTGTATGGAAATTAAGAATGTAATAGTGCCACTTTTTTATCTGTCCCTTTTTAATTTTTTTTTCTTGCGTGCGTAATGTGATTTCCACAAATTCAGAGGTGGATATTTTTTTTTCTGTTTAATGTATTTAGTGTTTCGTGTTCTGGAATTCCATTTAAACTGAGAGAATTTCTTCAAAGATTATGTTTTAGAGATAAAGTCACTTAGCAGTTACTGAAGAAGGCATAATAGTAAGAACACATTGACTGTTTTGCTCAGATATATGAAACATAACTGAATTAGCTCTTTCTCTTAGTTTGTTTGTTTTTTTTTTTTTCCCCCGACACCGGAACGTGCAAAGAAAACAGTCTTCTATCGGGCCCAGGAACAAGAAAACATTTTAGAAAAAGTAGCAGCTTAAGAACAAGGTAGAAATAAGAGAATTAGAAAAATAATATTGCTATGGTTGACTATTTGCTCTCTTTGCTAGTGTTTTTAATGAACTATTTCAGTGTAAAGCCTGCGAAGGGGCCAAAACTGTGACAGAAGAATGTTGCTTGTAGGATTTCATTCTTTGCCTGTCCTCTCCCTTCCTGTTTTATTGAGACAAAAGCTGTATAGACACATAATACAAGGGTGAAATTTTCTGTCTCTGGCCCTCCCCACTAAGGATGAACTCCAAACAAGTAGAAATACATATGCCAATGGAAAATGTGACATGTATATACTTATCCCTTTGGAATATATAACATATGTAACTTCAAAAACTCTTGAGGGAAAAAAGACTTAAATTGATTATGATTTCTGTTTTACTTTACTGAATTATTATTAGCTATTAAATCACTGTGTTTGTTTCTAATTTTTATGTCTGTAAAGATTCATGTTACCCCCTGAGTGATGAACGCAATATTACTTATGATTCATATCTCCTAGTCATTTTTTTTTTATATACAGTTGAACCTCCACCTATGAACGCCCCCAACCACGAACAAATTGATCTACGAATACAATTTTTCAAATAAAATTTGAATCGACCTGCTAACAATCCTCAAGGTACGAACACATACAATGCACATATGACCTGGCAACCTCATGTTTGCTCTCAGTTCTGCTTGGTTGCCCACTCTGTGAAGATCACTCGTTCTTTTGTTGTAGTTTTCCAGAATATTTTGCTTTGTACTTTAATTTAGCCCTCATTATGGCGCTAAGATAGTGAAAAGTGTTAGTGACAGTGACGTTAAAAAGTGTAAACGTTTTACTGTGCAATTGAAGAAAGAAATAGTAGCTAAACATGAGAACGGTGTTCGTGTTTCTGATCTCGCCACTCAGTATGACATGGCGATATCTACCATTTGTACTATTTTAAAGAATAAAGAGGCCTTAAAGGCGACTAATGTGGCTAAAGGAGTGACTATTATAACAAAGCATAGGTCTCAAGTCATGGAAGAGGTAAAGAAATTATTGTTAGTTTGGGTAAATGAAAAAGAGTTTGCTGGAGATAGTGTTAGTGAATATGCACTAAGGCTCAACAGTTACACTGATTTAGTAGTGAACACACCGAGTACTAGTGGCAATAATATTGAATTTAAAGTAAGTAGAGGCTGGTTTAAAAAAATTTGGCGACAAACTGGAATTCGTAGTGTTGTTAGGCATGGAGAGACGGCTAGTCCTCGTTCTCCTCTACCACCATCCATGGGTGCCAACAACTATCAACCATAAAGGTAAATACCATCTTTTATTTTAGTATAGTAGAATACTGTATGGTAGTGTTCTATAATTAAGGTTATTTTTCATTCTAATATATACTTTTGTCACATATAAACCCATAAAAAAAATTAAAATGGTATGTTTCTGGGGTTGGGGAACTGATTAATTTGATTTACATGCATTTCAATTGGATAAATTGTTTCCAATTACAAACATTTTGACTCACAAATGGGGTTCAGAAGCAGATTAAGATTTTGACTAGAGGTACCACTGTACTAATTGCTTTATGTCCATATATATATGCACATTACCCCCTGAGGTAGGGGGGGCAAGATATATCCTCCATGGATTCCTGCGTGTCATAAAAAGTTGACTGAATGGGACGTGGTTAGGGGACTAGGATTCCCCTCTGTATTTTTTCCCACAGAGTCCATGTATTTTTGCTGTGACTGCTACCAATTTTATAAGGAGCAATATGGCTTTTGAATGTTGTAGATAAATATTCACAAAAATTTACAAACATCCTTGAAGGTCAAAGCAAATGTGTTGTCTAAATGAATCTTTTATGTAAAGAAAATGTTTATATTGCATCTTCAGTATTTTTAAAAAGGAGCAGCTATTGTATTCAATATTAATTTTCATTTTAGGGAATAAGAAAAAGTTTATATACATTTGATCTAAACCAGATATATTTTAAATTAATCTGATCTATTACTCTTCAGATGTTTGTGATTATTCATTAGAAGATGTAAATTGTCTGTGTGATTTAAAATAGCTCACCAACTACCAAAAGTAAATATTACTTGGATTGTTGTAATATATATATATATATATATATATATATATATATATATATATATATATATATAGAGCCTCTGAGGGAAAAAAATCCCTGCACCCATTAAGAATTTGTAGCCATCTTTCCTACTTCAAACCTTTTCCATCACAAAATGCATCATTACCTAGTGCTCATTATCTATGCATGTTACATGTACTCATATAAACAGATCTCTCGCATTATATATATACAGTGTCTTGTATAATGTCTCGCTTAACTGCAATTCATCTGATCTATATTTCCACTCTTTCTGATAAAGGACGATCTGGTTTTACGCCACGGACTCCCTTTTATGTTAAGGGCTAGGACGGTGCCTCCTTTTTGAAGGACTTTGGTTTTAACAGTGCGACAGTTAGCCTGAGTGAATGCCCATGGTGTTTTCTTTCAAAGGACTTTGGTTTTGACAAGTCCGACCATTACCCTGAGTGAATGTGCTTTCTCACCTCGGACCTCAGCAGGTCTTGAATCGTCAACCTGATGAGTCAGAGTTGTGTGTGCTACCAACTCGGCCACAGCTGCTACATAGGGAAAGGCTATAGTAAGTGTATTTAACAGCTAGTGAGCTATACACCAGCCTCTGTAGACTAGTTTCCATACAATGCCTTAACACTGGAGCTTAAAACAGTTAGGTTGTAAAGTTTCACAAAACCACTTATAGTGTTGTGATGTGCATTTATTGTTGCTATTACATTACCGTGCATTTTATATCATCAGTATAATAAATAATAAAGCACTTTGCTTTGATAGAGTGAGTGGATTATGTTGCTTGTATATAAATTTTAGGACTTGTAAATCCTAACTCTTTGAAGTAAATTTCTTTTTTTTTTTTCTAAGAAATTTGGTGGGTTGTGTATATTTAAAAACTGTCTTCTTATTAAGAACTTCTAGAAGCTATTATTACTATAATTTCTTTTCAAGAATAATTTTTATTCCTGAAATATCTACAAAGTTTTAGTTAGATGTTCCTACATAATTAGAGTATGTTCTATACATTGTTTTTGTCTTCCCAATAATACTTCTTATGCAAGGTGCTCTTTATGTGATTTTGTCTTACTTTATAAGATATATATATTCTATTTTTGTTTCATTGTAAATATAGGTACAGTTTTTGTATATAAGAGTACTTTTAAGTGTAATGTATGTTTGAACTCTGGTTCAAAGCAAAACCTGAGGTTAAAAAAAAAGACACTTATTATGTTTTCATGTGTTTTTTTATTGTTAGCTTTGTCGAGATTGCTTGAATGATATATTTAACTTTTGGTACCATTTTTTATAATGTACATTTTGTGTTGTAAACATTGCTGTATAATTTTAAAATACATAACTAGTCTTATCTTAATTTTTTAAACCCATATCTAGTTTTATGATTCTGCTCTAGGGAAGCTAATTTAAAATACTTCTAGATTAAGAAGAAAACTCATGTACAAAACTAGAACTGTAATCCTCACAAAGCAATAATAATTAGCCATTATCCTTCACCTCTCATACGCTTACGTAATATTTAGTGCTTTTCCGGTATTTGCAGATATGGAGACAAAAAATAAATTAACACAAAAGAAAGAGCGAGGAAATTTCGGCGAGACTGATGTATAATTCTTAAGGTAAAAGTCACGAAGTATCCAATGTAGAAAATATTGTCTTGAATAATACTGTCCCAAGAAGGTCATAAGGACATTTTACTTGAATATAACGGTGTCGAGCATAGCACCGAGACACTGTACAATGTTGGAGGTCATTAGCACTTCAACTTTGTCCTCTAAGTGTCTCTTGGGGTCCAACTTGCCCACATTCTTGATGGCTAATTGTTCTGGGGTCATTTTTTCCTCTTCTTCTAAGCTCTATATAAGGAAAAAGAGAATGAAAATCAGAGAAATTTTTATTTCCCTTACTTTCATCAAAAATACAGAACACCCTGCTAAAATGCAACATAAAATCAGAAAACCATAAAATTTAACTTTTAATAAAATTCTTGTATAAACTAATTTTAAATCTGGAAAAGTGGAGCCTTATTGCATCTTCCAAGCTTAAATTATTCTCAAAAAAAGTATATGCTACATTAACATAACCTGTTTGTAATTGTGATTAGAGAATAAATTATTCTTTTAAAGATATGTCATCATGAAACCATTTATGATCATTATGATTGGTTTTACGTCACGAACTCCCTTTTTTATTAAGGGGTAGGACAGTGCCTTCTTGCGAAGGAATTTGGTGTTTGGCAGGTGTGATTGTTACCTTGAGTGAATCCCCTTTCTAACCTCAGACTGTGGTGGGCTGCGAACCCTCAACCTGACAATGTGCACTACCACTTTTCCCTTATATGCATCCAAAATGAAGTCAAATGACTTCTGCAAAAATCAATGGAAAAAAAAATAGTATTCATCTTACACTCATCATACCTTGTTATACGCAGTAGCCAGGCTGAGAATTTCCTTCACCGTATCTTCGTTTAGGCTGCTATGCTCGTGGTAGTTCTGCAACATAAGCCCTTCCATCCAGGATTTCTTATGGAGATTCAATAGCATCTGTTGTTCTCTGTGGAAACGACAAGATAAAAGGCAGACGTGAGTATATTTCTTTAATGCATTTTGTAGGGATGTCTATAGTTATGCTAAATTATAGAAATATAGATAGGAAGAATCATACTTGTAAAATATAGTAAAGGAATTCAATAATCATATTTCTATAATACAGAAAACGAGTGCAAAAATCATATTTCTAATATACAGGAAAGGAATGCAAAATTATACTTCTAAACTACCATAAAGGAATGCAAATATCATACTTTTAAAATAAGTAAACGAATTCAAAATCATACTTTAAAGTACAATCAAGGAATGACAGAAAACTTGGTGCTAATTCATATTTAAAAATTAATACATGATAAGAGCGTACAATGTACATATGTACACACTGCAGTGAACACGATGTATACTGTATTTAACAGTTACATGGCTACATACACAAAATATATTTGTTAGGATGTTGGTACACACACAATGTACTGTACAAAATATCGTTACATACCTTTCATTCATCCGATACTTGATAGGAATAGAATAGTAGTGACGGTTTAATCCATGGATAAGTGCCTGTGAAAATTTAAGATAATCCATGGATAAGTGGCTGTAAAAATTTAAGATAATCCATAATAAGAGAAGTGGCAAAATGCTATGAAATTATGCAAATAAATGGAAACGGACATTTACCAAGTGTAAAATATGGGCCTTAAATCGTATTCTATATATTTACAAAGAAGTGTGTTTAAGCAGTGTACTACTGAAGGAATAATTAGAATAAAAAGATCCTGATTAAACATTATTCAATTTACAGGAAGGGATTAAATAATGCATTACTATATAAATAATTTCTCAAGGACATTACCATGATCACGTTTAAAAAAAATAATCTACACAAGGGATGTGTTACCTGGATTGAGGGTTTCTGTAAATGACCCAAGTTGGACGTGGTTTGTCTTGGTTCTTGACCTAACACCATCATGTTGGGATTAATAAGCCGAAAGGCATCGATAACGACCTTACCTGAGGAATATTAATCAAAAGATAATTAAATTAGGTAGTTACAGGTAATTCTAACAGCATTATAAATGATACATGGCTAAAATTTATTACATTGTGATATTCCCAAACATAATAAACTGCTGCAGTGTATTGCATTGTGATATTCCCAAACATAATAGACTGCTGCAGTGTAGAGGTTAGAACACTTGGCTAGGGAAATAAGACACCCTTATTTGCACCCACTTCGAGATGTTAAGGGCATCCAGCATTCATTCTACTCATATTAGATACCGAAAAATTAGATGGTTGCATCATTATTAAAAAAAAATAGAGAAAACTAACAATAAAGCAAGAATAAGAGGACAAGATACAGATGTCAACATACAAGTAATTATTAAATAAACTTTTACCTTTTACAGATTGGATTGGATCAACAACAACAGCCACCGCACGCTCTGAGAGAGCTTCAAAGCTCTGCTGTGTGTTGATGTCCACACCCGACAACCAGCAACCAAATCCTGGGTGAGAATGGTACCATCCGACCACCATTTCGGGACGTCCAACTTGTTTCAGCATATCCAACATCTTGGCTTGAAACACGGGGTCTACGGCTTCTACAGACACACCCTATTCATGCATATAAGGCAGTAATATTATACACTGCAAACATCTATACAGACATGAGCAATTTTCTCTTCATAAGGAGAGTGGCCAAGTCAAGGCAAACTATCTAGACTCTTTGTGGGAAGAAGATACAGGGGAGGGGATTCCCAGTCCCCTCGCGCTTCCCATTCAGTCGACTTTTACAACATACAGGAGAAGTCAGAGGAAGACTTCTTGCCCCCTCCTCAGGGGGATATTCCAAGCATACATTGTATTAAATACAGGCAATGGAATATTTAAATCATGGGAAAGGTATCAAATGGGAAATCATGGTTATGTTGAGGGTTTACAATGAGGTTATGGGGTTCTGTGAAGTGCCAGGGGTTTTGGGTTAACCATGTCCACACATGTTATCAGGGATTTTTTTTTTTTTTTAATTAGTTTACCATATGTACAGGTATGTCAAATTGGGGTTTTGTTGCAAGTGACTAATGCAGAGTGGTTTACCACTAATCTGAGCTCTGAATTGACAAGGAAAAAAAAAATTCAGAGAAAAAAGAAAAGCTTGTCTTTCACTACAGTTATTGTAGGCATTTATATCAGGTGAGGACAATACTTTACAAGCACTAAACTACAATAGCATATATCTAGCAATTTTACATTTGGGTCATCACTGTATATAACGTTGTCCAATTTCCTAGCAAGATATACAGGG
This sequence comes from Halocaridina rubra, assembly GCA_037179515.1. Lineage (NCBI taxonomy): Eukaryota > Metazoa > Arthropoda > Malacostraca > Decapoda > Atyidae > Halocaridina > Halocaridina rubra. The sequence goes on along the minus strand of JAXCGZ010021290.1, from coordinate 8,733 downwards.
TACTCTTTTACCAAATATAACTAGCAATATCTACAAATATATCTAGCATTATCTACATTCAGGGAATCACTGAACATTATATTTCCCAATTTATTAGCAAGAAATACAGAATTCTTTTACCAACTGATAAGTGTAATACTGTACTGGAGACAGTAAGTACATTTTCAATAAGAGATCAAAAGAAATCTGTTTTTCTAGCCTGAAAAACATTCAGCTGAAAAATCTTAATATTATAAATCAGTGAATAACTTAGAGTAAGAAATATTGAAAATATAAGGTGCAAAAAAGAAAGTAACTTTGGAAGTAATTTACAATGAAAGGATTGGAGTTGTACAAAACTTATTTCATGAAATGGTATATTGGACATTACATACAGTGCCACTCTGAGGCATTGCGAAGACATCAATAACTCTGACAGTGTAATCATCGACGAACTCTCCCAGCATGAGACCCATGACTTCCATTGGCACTCCTGCTCGGCCATGCTTGAGCATTTTCAGAAGAGCTAGAGACGATATGTAAACCTGGAATGAAACGAGCAAACAATGAGTGTAAGAGAATTCGTTAACAGACTACAGTTTCTAGATATAAATAAAAAAAGAAATACAAGCTCCGAAATATATTCTTTATATGCGACAAATGGAAGAAGAAAAATTATAAGAACGATCATAGCTAAAGTGATTTTAACACACTATGAATGCAAACTTCATCAGTGCAAGCAGCATACTGTACATATATGACTCTTGCAAATATTTCACAAAAGCCTTTTCCTCCCAGTAATAACAGGGTGGAACATTCAAATGTAACAGAAATATTATTCATATACCATACATATGTACTTATAAATTCAGATGTATGTCACCTGTAAAACTATACAAGATGTGTACCTGTTCAGCCGTGTCTGCTACGGGAGCGTCGTTAGGAGGGGGACCCTGGCCGAGGGCTGGTAAACCGCCTCCGAGTCTCAATAGCCGATCCATTTATGAAGTACCTGCATCAAAAGAAGTTGACAGTGTATGTTATTTTTATTTTATGTATTTCTTTTGGGGGGCCAGGCAATCATCTCTTCCTCCAAATAGCTAGAATTAAATCTCACAAATTCAGTTGGATATTGGGTTTGGTGTGGTTACTTTAAGAAACAAGATGATATTTAAATAATTGCATTTTAGTAGGTATTTATAACCTGTTTTTCTATTCCTTTCATTCAATAACGGTGCAAAAGTAAACATTTAACACTGAATTAATTGTATGTTCTTCAAGGATTGTGTTCTACCCTAGCCTAACTAACCAACCTTAGGGTATCGAAATTAGTTAAATTTCAATGAATTAGTACACATCCAGGGTTATTATTCTAGAAGAGGGGATTAATGGAATATGGCTTTTTTATATAAATAGAATAAGAAATCTCACTAAGACAATAATAATGAACCCCATATTTACCCTGTGCCGCCTTTCAATAATCAAGGGACGAATATTTAAAAAATAATCCATTTTGGTTTGTTGAAATTTTTCAGTCTCAATTCAATTCAAATGGTTTAATGATATAATTATACACCAAAGGGAGCGGACAGCATGCTGTTACGCCCACCCAACTAACCTACAAGGTCTCACAAAAAACTAGGATCTAAGTGTGAACAGCTTGTAATTCCTCAGGATGGCAGATATGAAATTTGCATTAATCATATGGCAAGCTTGCATAGTAGCATCTACAATATTAGGATTCCCAAATTCCTCAATTTTTGGGCAAGAACATAAATAATGTTGCAATGAATGAGAATTTTCTGCATTACAAAGTTTACAAAGTATTCCATCACCTCCACATACAAACTGCCAGAAATACTTATAACCTAACCTTAAATGCATAACAAAGGTGTCCACTCTGGTGGATGCTCTACCATAAGATATATTAGTGTTTTCATAAACTGTAGCATAGTATTGCATGCTTTCACTTCCATTACCTATAATTTTCTGAATGTTTTCATGGTCCCACTGTATTCTTTTACTTGTCACTACACCCTTAATTCTTCTTAAACTCATAGCAGCCTCAGATTCAATCATGTCCTTGTTTAATGCATTTTTGGCAAGCTTATCAGCACTTTCATTGAGACATATGCCAATGTGAGATGGTATCCACATAAATTCCACACAGTGATCAGTAGCCTTGTGTTGATGTATTATGTCTTTACAATGTGACACTAATTCACTATTGACTGTATTAGGAATGTTTAAAGAAAGTAGTGCACTCTATCAACAAATACATAACTATCTTTACGTTTAATGGATGCAACTAATAAACTTTCATATATTGCTTGAAGCTCAGCACTTGTGGCAGTTGTATAATCACTCACTCTCTTACATGTGTTCATCAATACTTACACCCTCTTCAAAATATTTCCTAATTACAGCCCCACACCAAGCCTTAATACCACTTACTGGCCCATCACAATACATATGAATTACATTACATCGGGGTAAAGTATTGATTTCAGACAAAATAATTTGTTTCTGCTCTAATGGAGAGAGTTCATGTTTCCTAGCACTCAAGTGCAGAATATTCACATTAATTCTGTCCTGCAACCAAGGTGGAACAATAACATTCTTTACCAAAGGTGTACAGTACTGGACTGCATCATAATCAAGCAAGGTTTTATACAATGTCTTTTCATAACTGTTCACTTTAGCAGAGTTATGACCAGTTTGACAAATGTTTAACAAGGAAATGAAATAATTATCACCTCTTCTCATCATTCTGATAAAAGTAGCTCTAATCAACTCTTTAATTCTACAATAAATACTTGGATGAGTCAGTTCCATTCTCATAAATTCTATTCGAGTAATTCTAGGACATCGTAATATTATCCTCATCACCTCATTTTGCACTACTACTAAGGGAAATAAATTTTTCTGTGAAAAGGACATAAGCACAGGAACAGCATAATCAATGATAGACCTAACAGTTCTACTGTACATCGTCCTTAGCACTGGTATACCCACTCCACAACCATTATTTGCTAACACCCTCAAAGGCTTCAACCTTGCACTACAAATATTCTTTACATAATTTAAAGCAATTTTATTAGAATGAAAGCTAATATACATTCCTAAATATTTATAATTAAGTACCCTTTCCAGTGCCCGTCCATTAAACATGATGAGCTTACTGTTTGTATCTCTAGTTTGATATTTGGTTTTGGATTCATTTACAACCAATCCCATACAGGAACACAGAGATTCAAGTTCATCAAGGGCTTGCGCCATGACATCTTCATCAGTACATTGCAGCAAAATATCATCTGCATAAATCAATACTTGGGAGCCCTGTGGAAATCTGTCTGGTTATCCGATCCATTAATACATTAAAGAGGAAGGGACTGAGGACACCACCCAGGGGGGTGCCTGGCTCAAGCTTCCTCTCCTCAAATTCAAAGCCTTGAAAACAAACCTTGGCCCTACGCTCAATCAAATAATCACTAATCCACTTGAGTATACGACCTTTGATTCCTTTGTTTATCAACTCTTCAAGAATGACATGTTTATTTGCCTTATCAAAAGCACCCTTTAAATCCACAAAAACATTGCACTTGACATTTGGGTTACTTAGACACCTCATAACACAATCAGACGTGCCTTTGCCTTTAATGAACCCAAATACATTACTAGACATAAGACCATCTAATTTATATATCAATCTATTCAAAACAATTCTTTCCATCATCTTACACATACATGTTAGTGTTATAGGCCTGTAATCCTTATTATCTTTAGGAATGGGATTAATAAGGCCAACCTTCCACTTAGTGGATAATTTTCCTTCTTCAAAAGACATTTAAAAAAGATCCAATAAGGGACTGTTCTCCATTGCAACAAGATGATTTAGTATATCATAAGGCAGTCCATCTGCACCTGGGGCTGTTGACCGACCCTTTTTGATGGCAAGTAATAGTTCATCCTTAGTAATTGGCACACATGTATCATCCATAAGTTGAATCTCGGCAATAAGTAAATGTCTTCTATAAAACTGGCAACTCCTTAAACATTCTTGTATATTATCTGGCAAACTCTCAGAGCTGGAGGCATGACTCCACTTATTTATGAGTTCATTAGCTTTAGATTCTGGATCAACGTGAGCAATAACTTTACTTTTTATTCCCCTTACTTTGGTCACTTCTCTCCATATACACGTCAAATTTCTTGTCTTAGAAACACTTTCCAAAAACATATTCCAATACTTTGTCCATGCATGTCTCCTCACCTCAGTTGTACATTCAGCAATTTGAAGCATGGCTGACTGGCTATGGGTATCAGTGGGATCTTTACTCCACCGACTCTGAGCTCTTCTTAATAAGGTATTCCAAACTTTGACTTGCTCATCAGCAAAATAGGTTGATTTACACCTCCTGCCTGGATGAGTTTGCTGATCATTAGTCTTACTTAGAATGAAATCAATTATTTTCAACAAATCCTCATGAAACTGATTCTCATTATGAACAGTGTACTTATAATCTTTGTACCATTCACTCACTTAACTTATCAATTCTCTATGTTGATCATTCTTTAACTTGTACCTTGACCTGGCAGATGGAAAACACACTTTATCCAAACCTAACTTAACTGGTCGTGGCAGGGAAGTAAAGTGCCTGCCGTCCAGCACGCTGTGATCCCGTCACTGCACCCCCAGAGTTACCTGCAAATTGGGGGTCATCCTCATCCTCGGTATCATTGTCACTCAGGCTACTGACAAGTGCACCTCCAGGCACACTACCAGAACCATTCTTCCTCCTACTTCTGCATAGGTCGTCATACCTCATAGCGGTGGCATAGCTATGGCAACCCTCTTGCTGGTCCTTCCGTTGTTTACCTTGCTGCTGGTCCTGCATACCGTTACTTCCCTCTGCCTGAATAGCACAAGTTTTCTTCTTGGGAATATTCACCTCGCCGTTGTCGCTGTCTTCCCCCAGTCGTGTTGCATCCCGCCTCCTCTTTTTCTCTGCCTTACTTGTCACCTCGACAAAACCCTCCATGTGATCAGGCTGATGTTCCTCGCCCTCAGAGTTACTAGACAGCATTAGCTCACCCTCCAGTCCATCCATGCTTCCAATGTATTCTCCATCAGCCATGGGATAGGCGTGCAGCAGAATCCCACATTGAGGCAGCTATGCTAACGTTCCAACAATGTCGGATTGGCCGAGCAAAACAAATACCGAGAAATGGGCCTTCGTTAAACTTTTCAACAAGTTAGTTGCCTATTGAACAGCATAAATTCACCAATAGCCTCACTCCATAATGTTTTTAATACGCTGATTTTTTATATCATATACAGTACACAAACTAAGCTGTTACCGCTGTTCTTGTATCATCAATAGTTTATTTATTTAAAAATGGCACAAACAATTTTCAGTTCACAAATTTCACTGGTAAAACTTGCTTTAACAGATCGTTATACAACCTCGACCCTGTCAGAGTACTTCCTTCACTATAATATTTGGCATATAAAACAAAACATTATAGTCGATTTTTTCTGATGAAGAGGCAATATTGTGTCTTGATTTCTTATATGGAATACTAGCCATCCTTCTAAATCGTACGATTCAAGATGACTAGCATGGGCGAAATTGCTGCCTAATGGTGATTGTTATTATATAAAAAAAAACCTCTAAGTCTCTTGAAGTTGTGAATACTGTTACACATATTCACTCCTAATGGGATTTAATTTTTTTTTTACTGCATTGGTTGACTTTTGATGCATTTCTATATTGTCTTTTGTTTTTTGGGCTGCATTATGGGCTAACGTCATATTTAGTTAGGTAATCATTTTTAAGCTTGTTTTCATGGGTCCTCTTCATCCACTCACCAACGTTCATTCTTAAAACCATATTTTCCTCTTCATTTCTTTCTACTCTATTTTTAGTATCATGGCTGATCCGATTCATCCTTGTACTGGCTATAGATACAATTATTTTGGTATTATTGCATTATAGGACCACCTCTGTTTTCCAGTTGAAATAAAGGTTTTCTGCTAGTTTTTTATGTTTTAAGCGAATCTGACCTTCATTTGCTCCGGAAATTAGTCCTTCACTCTGAAAAATTAACTGTTAGTTAAAAATCACTGGGAAAAATTAACCGTTAGTTAAAAATCACTGGCTTTCTGGTAGGTGAAGAGTTGCTGTAGCCGCCCGTTACTCAGTTTCAAATCGCGCACTGAGTTAATGAAATAATGGGGTTAGGTTAATTTAGGTTAGGTTAGGTTAGGTTAATTCAAAACACAAAAAACTACCAAAAAAAAGTTTATTTTAATAGGAAAATAGAGGTGGTTCTATAATGCAATTTTACCATTATTTTTCCACCGCAGGGCCATCTAGGCTTCTTATTTCCTCAGAATCAGATTAAGGCGAGGTGTACATTTTAACCGTATATTTTACGGGTCACACCTGAACTAGACTGAAATTAAATCGATAAAACCCCTTAAGAGAGATCGACGGCTATTAGGGTCCACATGTACCCCTAAGGAGCGTCCGGGGTGTAGCCCCCGGTTAGGGAAAAAATGACCTTAAGAGATTCAGAGGTCAAAGCCCCTGGTTAGTAGGGACGTGTTCCCCTAGGTTAAGACGCACCAAAAATGTGTTTTCGAAACTTTTCTTTTAGGAATAAAGGTTTTTGTGTTTCATTTCTGCTGCATATCACTCGTATTTGCTTTACCCCCCACCCAAAACCTAGATTCCCAACACTTTCCCTATGATTGTTAAGTGTAAGGAGGGGGTCATGGAAAGTTTACGTCGAGTGCTTTGCACCATGAATGTTTTAAAATAATTTATTTCACAAAGAAAACTATCGGAAAAATACAGTTTTCTTGTTATATGAGAATGATTCCCTCTTCAAAATATTTACCCATGCCCGTCCAGCAGCTCTTCAGTTAAAATGATAATGATCAGGTTTTACGTCAACAACTCCCTTTTTTATTAAGGGCTAGGACAATGCCTTCTTTCCTTTCTAACCTCAGACTGTGGTGGGTTTCAAACCCTACCACTTTGTCACGGTACTACAACTGGAGTATTAATTATTTCCATATTTTCTGAGATTCATACCTTAAATATTAAGTTAAAATATAACAAAAATACGCTCACGAATATGTAATTTTACATGAAAATAAATAATTTTACATTTAAATGCATTAACTTACTTAAATAAACACGACAATGCGTAAAATAAGAAGAGAATGTTTTTGTTCAACCAACGTTGTTTACAAGTTGGTAAACTTAGCGAATAAATTTAGCGTTAATATGCAATAAAAATAGCCAAAAAAAAACAGTAAATTAATATATATGGACTTAACAGCGATATTATCCATAAAATCTTAATAAATATAAGTTTTTAGTATTTATTATATTGTAATTCATTACTTCAGTAGCTTAAATCTGAAAAAAATAAAACGATACAAAATAGCTATAACTTTGATATATATAGACTTAACAACAATATCATCAATAATATTTCAATAAATACAGTCAATTACTACTTATTATATCATAATACATATATTTATCTAAGTAAATCTGAAAAAATAGAGAATTTTTTTCTTTTAGGACTAGCGTAATCTAGCGAGAAAATGTCTAAATGTCGCTCTAAATGCGGCTTTCAAAATGTGTCATTCTCAGCATTTAAACGACTTTAAATTTTATATTCAAAATATTCATTATAAACTCCAAAGTTTGCGTGCACATAGTCTGGATATATTTAATGATTTTATATATTTAATATATTTTAGAATAATACCGGGCTATTATAAATAAATTGGACGTTAATTTAAGTCAATGTTTCATGCCGTACACTTTTCTGTTACGTCATTTTTGCTCAAAAATTTCTTACTTGGAAACGTTATAATATTGTACAGGAAAATAATAATAATAATAATAATAATAATAATAATAATAATAATAATTATAATAATAATAATAATAATAATTCATCTATATATCTACCTTGGCTGTTTCCCCAATAGGGGGGTAGCCAACATCAAAAAAGAAACAATAAGAGGATTACTTTGCTCTATGGGCAATGACGAGGGAGTTAGCGACCGTTCAGATGTCAATGAATGAAAGAATGAAGAAGAGAAGACAAATTTTCGTTACAGAATACTTCCAGACAAAGGGGAGATAAAGAAGATAATGACAGAAGATCAGGGGATGGGGCCTCATTAAGAATGTTATACACAAATGCTGATGGATTAGCTGGTAAGGCAGTAGAATTAAAAGATAGGATTCACAACAGTAAGGCAGATATAGTAGCAATTACAGAGACTAAGTTGAGTGAGGACATAAACAGTGTCACAGTTTTTCCTAAGGGCTTCAGAATACTAAGGGTTGAAAGATCTGAGAGGACTGGTGGAGGGATAGCACTGCTTGTGGAGGATTTCCTGTGTGTTATTTACCCTTCGATCTTATAACCCCCTAAATTCGGAAATCCTGACACGGCTTCAGTAGAGGCCTACCACGATCTCAAAATTAAATCCTCTACCAATAAGATATAATTAATATTACATGCATAGACATACATGCAAATATTTTATAAGGGGGTTTATGAACTGCTGATATGTGAATATTTACATAAACTCTCCTCACCTTAAATTAAAACTTCCTCATACAGAATAATACATTTTCTAACATACATTCTACCTACGAGTGTTCAATTAAATGAGCTCATTCTGTCCCTCACACGTAGTTATAAATATTGTTAGAA